>CAUYQV010195755.1:0-62544 GCA_963574575.1 Galagoides demidoff
CCTCTCTCTCTCTCTCCCTCCCTCTCCCTCTCTCTCTCTCCCCCCCACTCCATCTCCCTCTCCCTCCCTCGCTCCCCACCTCCTCTCTCCCTCTCTCTCCCTCTTTCTCCCTCTCCCTCTCACCTCCTTCCTTTCTTTTCCCTTCCCTTTCCTCCTTCCCTCCCTTCCTCCCTTTCTTTTCTTTCTTTCTGCCTTCTGCCTTCCTTAAGTCCCATTCATGCTCACCTTTGTTTTTTTGGAGACAGAATCTCCCTCTGTTGCCTTGTAGCTCACAGCAACCTCAAACTCTTGGGCTTGAGCAATCCTCTTGTCTCAGCTTCCCTAGTAGCTGGGACTACAGGTGCTCACCACAACACCCGCCTAGTTCATGCTCACTTTTACTCAGTATGCTACAGGGATTTTTAAGGTACCCACCAGTGAGACAAGGTCCTCAGCTAAGGGCACAAATAGGGCGAAGGGAAAGGTGTTTGCCACCACAAATCACTGCACTCAGTTCTTCCCAGTCCTTCTGGCAAATAACGGGTAAATTCTCACCTCCAAATAGTTCCCTGATGGTTCACAGAAAGCGCGGCTCTGTACTGTGTAAACCTGGGCAGTCTTTCTAGCTCTGTGTTTGTGTTACTGTCATCATTATCATCTCCAGATGAAAGGGAACAGCCCAGAAATGACCAGAACTGCCCTCAGTGATTCTAATAAAGGGGAAGCAGCAGCATAGATTTTCACTGGCTCCACAATTTTATATTGTTGTTAAATTAATTTTCCGAAAACTCCATGCTAGATGAAGTATAATTGCAGATTTCCTTAAGAACCATTGACAGCTACTTATCCCAACTTACAAGCAGCTCACACTGGGAAATGTGTGCAAACATTCTAAGTTTCCTTTCGGAAGAATATACTTCAGTAAAACAAAATATTCACCCATCTTTTTTGATAAACAGAGCCATTAAAACTAGAAATAGAAGTTAGGGAATTTTCTTTTTTGTTACTTGATTTTTTTTTTTTTAAGAGATGAGTGTTGCCAGAACTTTCATTGTTTTTCAGGGAGTGAAACAAGTCTTTGATAAGTATCATCTCTGAGACCCTTTCGCTAAGGGAACTACATTTTGAATGAGATAGCAAACTAGATAGTAAATTATGGTGCATTTAGGTATTGGCATTGTATGATGGAGAGGGGAGTTTGATTTTTTTTTTTAATTGTTAGGTGGTCTATTTAGCACAGCTGTGTTTATGTTTCCTACATGGTAACCGCCTGAACATGGTGACAAGTCCCTACAAATTAGAATAGGAATTTTTTAAAAAGTCCTCTTGCCAGTGTGCTTTAATTTCAGGGGTTGTATTTATTAAGTAGCAATGGCAAAGATAATTCCAGGCACAATCATTCAGTATAGTTGGTCTGCTATAGCAGACATTTTGACAACCTTATAAAAAGAGTAATTGATACTTTAAATGCCGCATTTCACAGTAGAATAAACTTGGAAATGGTAGAATGTTTTTAGAATAGTATAGTTCTTTAACCATTGTTTTGGCTGATTTAACTTCATTGTTATTAAAAATGTGTACTTACATCATCAATGTTGATCAGTCCTGTAGCAAATTAACAGTTCATATTTTTGCGATCTTTCTCTTAAAAAAAAAAATGACAACAAGGTCACAGCTACAACAAAGAGGTAGTTGCCTGTGACAGAAGAAAATATATATATATATATATATATAAATAGTAAGTAAATAATAGTATGAATTGGTAATTTCAGAACTTCATACACCATATGAAATGTTGAGGTACAAAGGCCTAACGTCTGGTTTGGGAGGCATATTTCTTTGGTGTTACATCTCTCATAACTCAAATTAATGTTTATTACTATTCTTTCATATTGCCAAAATATTTTCATGAATTTGGATTAGAAGCAGCTTGTTCTGGCTTGTTTTTGCAACTTTGTTTCAAGAAACAGTGATATTTAGAAGATTTTTGTATGTCATAGAAGCTTTAATTATCTTACGTTGAAGGAGGAAATAAGATTAAGTTCTGTTTCATAATTATATAGGACAACAAGAATTGATACTATGCTAATTTTATATTGCCACATAATTAATGTCTTTCAAGAAATTTGAATCAGTGATTTGAAATTTGAACAATGTTAGCTGTTCGATCAGTAACCATCTAAAATCTACTTTAAATTGAAGAGGACACTACTGGGTCCAGACATACTTGCATAAGCCTTTATTTCTGGATTGTCCGGTGTCTGCCCTCATCTCTCCTTTTTTCCTCTCCACAGATTGGTGAAAGACAACAAGTGTTAGTAACGGAAGAATCTTTTGATTCCAAGTTTTATGTTGCGCACAATCGATTCTATGAGCAGGTAAGAGGTACTTCAGTATTCTGGAGTTTTCTCCAAAATAAGAGACTTCTGAAAGTTTAAGCAAAGAGGATTTAAAAGGGGAAAGGGTTGAATCTTGTCACAGCTGGGCTGTTCTGTAGCATGAAGCCAGCCAGGCTTTCATCAGGGTTTATCTTAGTGACTTACTTTGCAGTTCATTCTCTACAAAGGAGGAAATGTATTTGGTGTGTTTGATTCCGCAATAACCTTTGACAGGCGTGGCCTGAAGCTTCTGGGAGTTTGGAACCAGGCCGTTAGCACTGCCAAAGTTCCCACAGCCTGGCAAAGTAGGAGGAAAGTGCTGCTCAGACTACAGGAAGGGTGTCTGCACGGGCGACATCAGCCTGAAAGGGCAGGGATTTCCTCTCACCAGCACATCACCCGTATGGGATTTTTTTTTTTTTTCCAGATAGTTGGTTGATTATTTGGTATTTCATTTTTCTTTAGTTTTAGTATTTGTTTTTTTAACTTTTACCTTGATAAAAACAGTGGAGTCTATTCCTTGGACTCAACTCAAGTGGTGTGAACAGCTGTGCAGACCAGCATGAGGACTGAAGCCTCTGCACTCAGAGAGTGGTGGAGGCCATCCCTGGGGACTGCCACTAACTCGCCTTCCTCCCCTCCCCACCTACTGGGCCTGCCTTGCCCCACCAGGCACCTGCCTTCTGTTTCAGCATTTGGGATTGCACTCTCGCAGGTGGGAAAGCAATTCAAAAGTGGCTAAAGAAAACATGCCCCCTCCAGATGCATGGATCCTGGCAAGGGCCAAGGAGGAGATGGGTACACTCTCTAGGATAGGAGACTCTCGTGGGGATGTAGGGATTTCCTGGCTCATTCTCTACTGGATTAAATTTTCTTAAAATCAGATGAGCTTTCCTATCTTTTTGTTCCTTTCTCATCAGATAGGAAATTAAGAATTTTTTTTCTGTGGGTCATGGCTAGAATTAGAGCTTGGGGAGACTGTTAAGGCCAGGGAGGGGAAATCAGATATGGGCTGGGCAAGGGCACAGGCCACCCGCACTAGAATGTTGGAAAATGGGAGCTGAGGTGGCCTCCAGCATTGACCTTCAACATGAAATCATCTCAGGCTACCCTGTGGGTCCTCAGGAAACATGGAGGAGCTTTTCAAGGGCCACAGTCAACATGCATGTTCAGCACCCAGGAAAGACTTAAGATGAGGAAGATCCCAACACTCCCTGTCTGGGCTGACTGTCTCCCCATGTCCCATCTCACTGACATACTCCAAAGAGCCGTTCTCCTGTCCAGGCAACCTTCTGCTCAGCCCTGAGAGGGCTCTGCTGTGTTTGGGTTGCCTCTTCCCTCTCTTTTCTCTTGCCATCTGGGTTTCTGCCTCAGCGGGGAACTTTTTTCTCTTCATTTTAAAGGCAGTGGCATGCCTCATTAGCTGTTTCCTCCAATTTAAAGCAGTCGGGCTTTTTCCAATTATTAAAACTAGAGGAGGAAAAAAACACTGAGCCCTTCATTCAGATCAAGGCAGCAGATCAAGGAGGGTTATTTTCCCCCAGAATCGTACCAAATCTCCCAGGGATAGTTTGCTCTAGAGATTTTCTTATTTTATAAAAACTGATTTAAAAGGGCTTTCATATCCCAATGCTAAAGCTTTTTAGTTCGTTTGCTTGCCGTGAGTAATTCACCACCCAGGTGACCTTTTTCCTATACTTTGATGAAGCAGTGTACTCAGTGGTCATAAAAATCAAACTCAGAGAGACCAAGATCCAATTTTGCCTCTCAGAGAAATTGGCTGTGGAACTTCTGGCTCTCATCTGACTTTTCTGTCTTTATAACTAAGCATATCAAAGATTTCATGGGAATTATCTTTCTGAATAAGATGAGTTCCAGAGGTGAAGATTGTATCTAGATGTCAAAGTATTACTGGGTTAGAATTGGTCTATTTATTTTGGATCCTGACTTTAAAAATTGGCAAGTAGCTACAGCACTACAGCAGGAGTGGAGGGAAGACACGATGCCTGCAAACTGCCTGTTAGTCTCAAAGGAGGGGAAACATTTGCTGGAGGTAAACGAGTGTTTTTATCAATCATCTCTACTGGAAAGAGACCATCTGACAGTTTCCTGTGAACTGACCTTCAGAGTACTTGGTTCCACGTGGAGTAGGCTCCTCAGACTAACACGTACTTTTTTATTGGTGCACAAATAAGTAAATAAATAAATAAATGGCAACCATTCGTTAGGCTTCCATTTAGGTTCATTTAGCATTATTTAGCTTCAAACACCAGTGTCCTAGGTTACTGACAAGCTTACTTTTAAATGTTCCTCCTCCTCCCCTGAAGGACACACACATACACACACACACACACATGCCTGGGCACACACACACACATGTGTGCAGGCCTTTATTTGAAGTGCCTACTCAAATCATTACCCCGACAGCTAACTTGGAAAGTATTAAAAGTATAAGGCTTTCATCAGGATTGCCTCAGTTTTCTTCAGTGCACGGGACAGCCAACAGCAGAGTATCAGAGGCCCACCCCAGAGTGGCTGGCTGATGGCTGGGGGGGCGTTCAGGTCTGCTTTCCATGTGTCCCGGGACAGCAGACACCCTGCACAGAGGAGCACCGTGTGCTACCCGGGAGCTGCTCCCAGAAACACCTTCCCTTCCTGCAGGGTCCCCAGATGCTTGAGCATCTGCAAGATAGAGCCCATTGGGACGGGATCCCAGAATAGAAAAGTGACACCAAGGGACAGTTAAGGCAATCTGAATAAAGTATACACACTCCTTGATGGTAACACATCAATTTGGGTTCATTAATTGTGACAGATGTATCATACTAATGTAAGACGTTAAGAATAGGGGAAACTGGGCGTGGGGGATGCAAGAACTCTCCATGTTATCTTTGCAATAGTTCTATAAAATTAAAATTATTCTTTAAAAATGTCTGTTTTTAAAAATTAAGCCTTCTGGAAATTTTTCTTTCAAGGTTTTAATACCAAAGAACTCCTCATTTATGGGGAAAATGGTTGAAGTGGACATCTATGAAGCAGGCAAACATTTCATGAAAGGGCAGCCAGTATCAGCAGCCAGAGTGTACACGCCATCCATCAGCAAACCGTTAGCGAAAGGAGAAGTCTCAGGTTTAACAAAGGTAAGGAAAAGATGCTCTCCTCTCTACCCTGCTAGGAAAACAGCAGCTGTGGAAGCACAGTGATTCCAGACCATGTTTCTGTTATCATTTATAGTTCCCTTTTTATATATGCATGAGGCTTTAATCCCTTCTGACAGATTGAAATCTGAATTAGAAAGATGTGTTTTTGCTGATGCCTATAGCCCTGCTTCTCTGCCTATAAAGGGAATAAGCTATTTCTTCTTCCAGGCTGGAAGCAGAGGGTAAAAGCCATTATTTGCAGGTGAAAGATTTAACATCCAAGATGATCTGATCCAGTATGTTTCTGTGTCAGTAGATCCTGAGTGGAAAGGGATGAGGAAAGGAACATTTTCTTGCCTTACAAAGCTGTTTAAAATATAGTAAAAACCTCCAGTTGAACGGGCACTAAACTGTGTCGTATCTGCGGTTACTGGGCCTTTTCGTGTGGTGTTAGCTGGATATCTACTCTAGTCATGTGGAGTGAAAATTAAACATTTTTTTTTCTTTCTATAAAAAAGTAACCTGACCCCTGTTTTATACCTTGGTAAATATGGCTGTTTGCCAGGCTCTCTCTTACATTTCATTGAGCTACAGTTGTAAAAGCTGATGGAGTGTGAAATGAAAATGTGTATCACATTTCTAAGCATCATTTGATGTCCTTTCCCCAACACAATTGTTAAGTGCTCCAAAAAGTATATAGCAATGACTTAACATATGGAAGAAAGATAACTGATACTCATCTGAGTATGTAATTCCAAACTTGCTTTAATTTATGTGTTATCTCTTCCCTCCAATTGAATTGCAAAGGCATACTCATTAAAGTAAAGGAAGTAAAAAATGACTTTGGGAATAGCAGCAGAGAGGGTGCTGTTATCTACATTTTCTCACTGATTGCGGTGCTGGACTCTCCTATCCAGTAGAAGTGACACCTCGTGTGCTTGACAAGTGCCATGTGAAGGATCTAGGTGAATAGCCGCCTGACCCAAGCAGAGTGGCACAGACTAGCTTTCGTCAAAACCCTGCAGCCTGCACAGCCAGGAGAGAACTCTAAAACTTGATAAGCCTAACCATTAACTTTTGTTATTATTATTATTATTTGTTGTTGTTGTTAAATCATACTTAGGGGTTGCTATGGTGTGCCAGGAAGAAAGAGTATAATATAGTGTTCAAGTTATATGACTACAGGTTGGGCTCGGTGGTCCACACCGATAATCACTTCAAGAAGCCACAGCAGGAGTTCAAGACCTGCCAGGGCAACATCATGAGACCCCATCTGTACAAAAACTTTAAAAAAGTATTCAGCTGTGTTTGCACACATCTGTAGTGCCATCTCCTCAGGAGCCTAAGGAGAGAACATTAGCAGTTTGAGGTAACAGTGAGCTATAATTGCACCACTACACACCGGCCTGCGTGACAGAGCCAGACTCTGTCTCTTTAAATAAACAAACAAATAAATAAATTGCTAGAGATTTGGTTTTTGAAGCGTTAGCTAGTACTTCAGAAATTTTCTAAAGAAGTTGGCTTTTTTAATTATTTGATTTTCCACACGGTATATTTCACAAGGTTGATTTTCGATTGCCACGGGGAAAAGGTTTTCTCAGTAAGTGGCAGTAGTGGGCAAATTATTATTTCAAAGACGCTGCCTATTTTAATTCCTTTAGTGTACCTATTAAAAAGGGTAGTATTCTGAAACATTGTCATTAATAATACATAAATTAGGAAAAGCAATGTTCCTTTAGAAAGTGCTGCTTTCTAAACAGTTGCCCCATTTAAATTCTGTAGAAGAGCCTTTTCTCCTCCCCCCTCCCTTCTGTTAGCTCAGAAAATGGAGTCCTCAGTTCAGCCACCAGCCTGTCTCGGAGCCAGGATGGCCCAGAAGTCCTGTGGAAGGTGAGGGCAAAGGTCAGTTGGCTGCTGGCCCACTGGGCCTCTAGAAATAGTCATATAGCGTGTGTGAGGCCAAGGGTTAGGAATATTGATTTGAGGATTTGCATTAAGAGAAGCAGGGAAGGCTTTTATTACCATGTGTGACGTCCTATAAATTAATGAATAAATTAATGAACGTGCTTTTAGTCTTCATTATTATTTGCTATTTTTTAAAGTTATGCCCGTCTTGTGGAGGTCAAAAGTTCTTGTTTCATGAATTTATCCTGATATTATAAGTTCTGACAATTATGTTTGTGAATCCATCCTAGAAAAGTGCCACCTGCCTCACTGCTGAATCACCGTGATGACCTTTGAGGTGGTCCCCTTCAGAAGCTGGGCACCAGCACAGCACCCTTTCAGAGCCGTTCTGGAACTCTTATCTGGAATGACCATCAGAGCTCTCGTCACACAGGGGCTGACAATTCAGTTCATGAGCTTGTCACCATGCACTTACGTTGATGACACTGTACAAACAACTCAGCAAGGTTTCATGACCTTTGTGACCAGCAAGGTGGTCTACCCGTGTCTCCCAGCCGTGTTTGTGTCACTGTGTGGTGGTGTCTTGCTGAGCCGCATCATTCTTGTTGTCCCATGTTTCTATGTGCTGCACAACAGCAGCTCTGATGGCCATTCCAAAAAGAGTTCCCAAATGGCTTTGAAGGGGAGACTAGACACTGGCGTCTACGCCCAGCTTCCCGGGGGAGCACAGGACGGTGACTGCAGTGATGTTCAGCAATGCGGAATGTAGCACTTATTCTACAATGAGTTCATAAACTTAGTTGTCAGACCTCGTATTTTTGCTGACCACATGAACTAAGACAATCAAGCATGAGAACAACAATTTTCTTTTTTGTAGGATTTAAAAGTGGATGGCAGGACAGGCCCAGTGGCTCACACCTATAAGCATAGCACTCTGGAAGGCCAAGGCAGGTGGATTACTTGAGCTCATGGGTTCGAGACCAGCCTGAGCAAAAAGTGAGACCCCTTCTCTACTAAAAATAGAAAAACCGAAGCAAGAGGATTGCTTGAGTGTAAGTTGGAGGTAGCAGTGAGCTGTGATGCCACAGCACCCTACCCAGAGCAACAGGGTAGAGACTCTGGCTCTGTCTCAAAAAATAAAAAAAATGAGAAATAAAAGTGGATGGCAGGGGTCATTATCATGTTTTGGGCATTTTGAGCTTTTTGATGGCTAATCAGGTGGTGAACCTCTTGATTGGAAAAATCAGATTAACTTGGTGTGTATACATGCCCTGGGGGCTTATGGACCTGGATTTGCATCTGGACTTAACAGTTTACCTTGGGCATGTTATTCCTCAACACTTCAGTCTGTTAAATGAGGACAGTAATATCCATCTCATAGTGTGATGAAAGGGATAACTGCCTAATAGCATTCCTGGCACAAAGTAAGTAGGTACTAAGTAGTTATTTTCCTCTCTCCCTAAACTAACTGCATCCAAAAAGAACATACTCTGAAGACCACCTTGGTGGTATCAATATTCCTTTCTTGGTCGTTATTTGAACAATGACTGTATAGCACATGTTTTGTTGATATCTGGTGAGGGAGGGGTGTTTCTCTATTAGGTAATATATTTAGTACCAGAGAACCAATTCCATCAGAATTTCTTTTTCTGAGTCTTGCAGGCTTTTCTTGAGTTTTTCTAGAATGATAGCCCAAAACACACACACTTTATAAAGAAACTTAGGATGCCCAAAACATCTAAAGCAAAATACTGTGTTAAAAAATTCTCTGCTACAATGAAAAAAAAAAGAAAAGACAAAAAAAAAAACAAAACCACAATTCTCTGCTATAGTAAGTGCCTTTCCTTAATTATTTTATGATTATTCTTTAAATATTTATCCCTATAGATATTATTTTTTGGTCTTATTTTTCATCACTTTAAGACCTGTTGACCTCTTTTGATGAAATTGGTGAGTACAACAGACTAGGGAAGAAGCACAGGTTGGGAGTCAGGAGATCCAGATTACAGGATTCTAGAATAGCAGACTTGTTGACCTTTTGTACATTACTGGTTCCCTGAACCTCAGTTGTCTGACATGTAAGATGTTAGTGAATAGTGATCATTAAGCAAGCTTCTGGCTCTAACATTCTATGATTGGCAGGTTTCACTTAACAAAAATAGATAGAATGCTTTGAATTATATAAAATACAAGTAGTTAAATGCCCATAACATGATGGAAAAGAAAAAGTATGATAAAGTGAAAAGGTTACTGTCCACTAAGAAATTATATCCTAATGGAAAAGGCAAATAATAATATCTTTTTATAATTATTTTCCTCTTTTCAGTTTGATGGGAGAGAAGACATGAAAGTAAGAATAAGAGAGACAGATAAAATTAGTCTGAGTATGGCTTGGCACCTATAGTTTAGTGGTTAGGGCACTAGCCACATACCCCAGGGCTTGCAATTTCAAACCTAGCCCAGGTCTGCCAAACATCAATGACAACTATAACAACAACAACCAAAAAAAAAAAAAAATAGCTGGGCGTTGTGGCAGGCACCTATAGTCCCAGCTACTTGGGAGGCTGAAGCAAGAGAATTGCTTAAGCCCAAGAGTTTGAGGTTGCTGTGAGTTGTGGCACCACATCACTCTACCTAGGGTGACGTAATGAGACTCTGTCTCAAAAAAAAAAAAAAAATTAGTCTGATTATTTTTAGGGAAGATGGATGCCAAAATCTTACCTCCCACCTAATAAGGACTGTTTTGGGATAAATAATTTTGGGAAAGATTATATAATAATTATTCAATAGAATGTATCCAAGAGATAAGGAGATAAATATAAATGAAAGAAAGCACAGCTCATAAGTCTTTCTGCAGACAGTATCAGGGGACTTTGTTCTTAGGATGGAATAACAGATGGACTAAACAGGGAACACATGAGTTTTCTTTCTTTCTTTCTTTCTTTCTTTCTTTTTTTTTGAGACAGAGTTTCAGTTTGTTCCCCTCGGTAGCGTGATCTGACATCATAGCTCAAGTTCATGGGCTTAAGCGATCCTCTTGCCTCAGCTTCCTGAATAGCTGGGACTATAGGCTCCCACCACACACCCAGCTATTTTTAGAGACAGGATCTCACTCTAGTTCAGGATGGTCTGGAACAAGTGAGCTCAGGCAATCACCTGCCTGGGCCTCCTAGAGTGCTAGGATTACAGCCGTAAGCCACCGTGCCTGGCTGTTTTTCCATTCTTGTGATACTTTACTAAGAAGAATCAACACATGAGTTTTCATAGATGTTCTAGGCAGGGGTGTCTAGCCTTTTTTCTCTTCTGCACATTGGAAGAATAAGAGCCGTAATGGGACCTGACAATAAATACACAAACACTCTGGAGAACTGATTAGTGAATAAAGAGTCAATACATAATTTTCATGACATCTGACACCACAGATAAGCAAAATAAATCTTCACAAAGTCAGCATGCAGCCCATGGACCATAGGTTGGACACCCCTATGGGCAATAAGTCCCAAAGTGTGGTCCTCAGAGTCACAGCATCAGCATTGTCTGGGAACCTGTGAAAAATAGAGATTCTTGGGCTCCACACCATTCAGTCCTCCTGAATCAGAAACTCCAGGAGTAGGACCCAGTAATCTGTTTTTTAACAAACTTCTTTAAGTAAGAATTTTGACTCAATATGAGACTGAATCTCACTGACATTTGAGACCTACTCTTCTAGAAAAACAGTTCTCAAGTGGGGAAGGAATGTTTGATATTTGTAAAAGCAATTTAATATCTTAATGTAATAATACCAAACATCCCCAGTACCAGTTTAAGAAGCTAGCATATCTCCTTGGATGATAGAGATCATCTCCCATTTATTTTTTAATAACTCTTCAGGAGAGTGTTTTCAAAATGATGGTGGGGAGAGGCGAAAGAGATTTGTAACTGTGTGTGTTTAATAAAAAGGGACCAAAGAATAGAAACCTTGAGAAAAACACAGTTTTGAAGATGTCAAGAGCATTGATATTTTTATCATGCTCTCACATGCAACCTAATTTTGTAGTCATCTGCTTACTGTGAGGATCTTTTTACATGATGAGATTTCCCTGGAAAAATTATTACACTGTTCAGTCATTGCACCTAAAGAAAACCCGCGGATGGCTGTACCAAATCTGCAACCATTCAGTAGTAAGAACAATTAACTGAGAGCTATCATCAAAGATTGGGATCGGTCATTTCTTTAACACTATTTATAGAAATCTGTTTGTGGAAATTTTCAAGTAAATACAAAAGTAGAGAGAATACTATATTATATCCCACATACCAATTACCCACCATAGATCATTGTCAGCTCATAATCAATCTTAGGTCATCTGTGCTCTGATCATCTGTGCCTTGTTCTCTCCATCCTCATTATTTTGAAGAAAATCCCATTTATCATTTTATTTCATCTAGAAATATATCATCAAATATCTCTAAAAGATGAATATTCCTTTAAAAAACATAATCACAATATATCATCAAATCTAAAAATAATTAGCACTACCTAAATTCTCTGTACCTGCTATGATGCAAAGTCAACACTTATGGAGTACATATTATGGGCCAAATATTGTACTAAATATCATACATGCATTTATTTTTGTCCTCATAGACCTGTGAGGACAATACTATTATTAACCCATATCACAGATAAGGAATCTGAGCTTCAGTAACTCAATAAATACCTCAACTGGAATCACAAAATTCAAAGGTGGGAGAGGCAAATCAGGATTTATATCCAACTTTGAAGCTTGTGTTTTTCTTTTTCAATTGTGGTAAAATATCCACAACATAAAATTTAGCATCTTAGGCTTGGCGCCCATAGCTCAGTGCATAGGGTTCCAGCCACATACACCAGGCCTAGAGGGTTCAAACCCAGCCCAGGCCTGCTAAACAACAATGACAACTACAACAAAAAAATAGCCAGGTATTGTGGTAGGCACCTGTAGTCCCAGCTACTTGGGAGACTGAGGCAAGAGAATCACTTAAGCCCAAGAGTTTGAGCTTACTGTGAGCCGTGATGCCACAGCACTGTACCAAGGGTGACATGGTGAGACTCTGTCTCAAAAAAAAAAAAAATTATCTTAACCATTTTTAAGTGTATAGTTAAGCAATATTAAGTACATTTACTCCATTGTACAGCCAATCTCCAGAACTCATTTCATCCTACAAAACTGACTCTGTACTCATTAGACAGTGACTCCCCATTTCTCCCTTGCCCCAGCCCCTGGTAACTTCTCATCTATTTTCTGTCTCTATAAATCTGACTACTTTAGGTACCTTGCTTAAGTGGACTTGTATGCTCACCAGTATTTGCCTTTCTGTGATGGGCTTACTTCACTGAGCATAATGTCCTCAGGGTTCATCCTTGTTGCAGCCTGTGTCAGAATTTTTTACTTTTTTTTTTTTTTTACTTGCACTTTTTTTTTTTTTTTTTGAGACAAAGTCTCATTTTGTCATCTTGACGAGAGTACTGTGGCATTAGCCTGGCTCACTGCAACTTCAAACTCCTGGGTTCAAGTGATCCTCTTGCCTCAGCCTCCCAAGTACCTGGGACTATAGGCGCCCCTCCACAACACCTAGTTAATTTTCTTTTTCTTAGTAGAAACAAGGTCCCACTCTTGCTCAGGCTGGCCTTGAATTCCTAAGTTCAAGCTATCCTCTCCAGGCAGAATAGGGACCAAAGACCCCATTCTTGGCAAGAGAAAACACCCCCAGAAAAGGGGGAAAATAAAAAAGCAAGCTAAGCAAGGCAGAACAAAGGAAAGTCAGCTAGTTTACCTTTAAACCAGCCGCTGCTAAATTTCTTATCTGAGCAGGTTTCCTGCTTTTCCTAGAATCCTGGCCTGTTGGGGATACAGCTTACTAACACTCCTGCTGGGTCTGTAAACACTTTGAAGGAAAAATGACCACAGAGGAAGCTGTGTGCAAGGCCTAGCAAGAAACATTAACTAGGCTATCTCCTGCCTAGTTAACAGTCAAAGCAAATACCCATTTGGAGATTTCTCTTTGGCTGGGGCAGAGATCAAGGGAACATTTGAAGCGCTGAAATATGGGTAGGAGTACTTATATCCCTTATCGCAGAGGAAGACCCTCTGTGGTAGTGATGAAAGGAAAATTCCTCTTTCCCACCAATTCTTCAGAGGAGATTGACACCAGTGGCGTTTTACTCCACAATGAACTAGCAGGTATTAACATCTTCTAGAAATCTGTGTGTGTGACCACAGACAGGAGGCTGCCCCCACACAATGCTTGGGTTCCAGATTTCTCAAGACTGCTCAGACCCTCAAAGTTAATAATTATAGAAACAATAGAAGCTGATATGCTTCTCAGAGAAACTATTGATGTCTTTGTTCCCTTCCTCAACTTACCCTCTGGGCTAATGGCAAATGGCCTTCAATAAAAGCTGAGTGGAACAAACACTCAGGGCCACTTGCTGTAACCCCACAAACGGGCAGTGGTCCCCTGTGCTCCCACCTTTGAAAATTCTATTCTGTGTATCTGGTCTCTTTGTCCCCTGTTGTCGTTTCTAACTTTTCCTCAGTCAACTGCTGCCAGATCCACAGGTCTTAAAAGACCCTGCCTCTGGGGAAGAACCCTAGCAATTCTCCCACTTCAGCCTCCCAGAGTGCTAGCATTACAGGCAGAAGCCACCATATCTGGACAAAGTTCTCTTTTTTGAAGGCTGAATAATATTCCATTGTGTGCTACATTTATTTTATTCATTCATCCATTGATGAGCATTTGGGTTGCCTCCGTCTTTTGGCTATTATGAGTAATACTTGCTGTGAATATAGATGAAAAATATCTCTTCATATCCTTACTTTCAATTATTTTGGGTATTTACCCAGAAGTGAGATTGCTGGATCATATGCTAACTCTATTTTTAATTCTTTGAGAAACAGCCATACTGTTTTCCTCAGTAGCTGTACCATTTTACACTTTTACTGACAGGCACAGGGTACCAATTCCTTCACGTCCATGCCAACACGTTATTTTCTCTTTTTCTGGTAGCAGCTATCCCAACGGGAGTGAGTCAAGCCTGCGTTTTTAAGCCCAGGTCTGTACTACCTTTATGTTTTCAATTGCAGGAGTCTTATTTGCTAATTTCTGGACATTCATTTTCTTTTATACAGTAAAGAAAGCTTACACTGGATATAAAAAAATAAAAGAAAGAGATAGAGGGAAAAAAATAATGAAAAATGGATAGCATTAATCATCTACATGTTTGGTTAAAAATAGTATTAGAGTTGTAAGTCTGCCTTAGGAGTATAGGAAAATAAGAACACTCCTGCTGTCTATTTCAGTAAAGGCTGACTGGTTTTACTGCTGATGTTTTTATTCCTTGTATGGCCCAGGCCATAACAAATCACTTGAATCTTACCTTTCTTAGATCGACACTTAAGAAGGCACGGCTATTCTGTGCCTAGTAGAAGATAGAAAGGAACGTTTCCTCTTCTGATTTGAAACTTAGAGTCAGTTTTATTGCAAAGTTTCTTTTCTTTTTTTCTTTTTGAATTCATTCTAGGTAGTAAAGAATTGCTTTAGAGAAAGAAAAGGTAAAGCAGCTTTACTAAAGAGCGCAGAGATTTGTAGTCTGTCAGGTTTGGGTTCAAACTGCAGTGGCAATTCCTGTGATCATGTACAACTTTCGGGGATGTACAAGCGTCTTCGTTTGTAAAATGGAGATAACCAATTCTCAGAGGATTAAATAAAATAATGTGGACAAAGTGCCTGATTCATGGTAGGTGTATTAAATATTTTATGAAAGGATTTAGTAAGTATAGCTTTAAAAAGCAGAGATTTCCTGACTTGTGTTATGATTTTTTTGTTGTTGTTGTTTGTTTTTGGCTAAGGGCTGGGTTTGAACCTGCCTCCTCCAGTATATGGGTCTGGTGCCCTACACCTTGAGCCACAGGTGCCACCCCTGTTATGATGTTTTTTACAGCATTTTGTTTCTATTGGTTTGCACCATACAATAAAGTATAGCAATTAAGACATGGATTCCAGATTCTGATGCCTGGGTTTGAATCCTTGTTCTACCACTTACTAAAAGTATGACTTTGGGCAAGTTACTCAGTCTCTCTTCACCTCAATTCTCTCCTCTGTAAATAGGATAATAGCAGTACCTGCTTCATAGGGTACACATGGACAAGACTTAGCAGTCAATACAGGTTAGCTACTGTTATCGTTTTAAGACGTTGTATTCACCTGCCGTTGGTTTCTGACAAAATGGCACATGAAAGCAGATCAACTCATAAGGTTCCTCCACATAATAAGAATGACAAATTAACAGAAAGAGATTCCAGTAACATCCTGTAATTGGCTGTTCTTGCTGATACGCATTTCTTCCTCTTTATTTCCTTTTTAAAAAGAGAACATTCTAGAACTGAGACCTGTACCTGCCATTCTGTTTCTAACAAGTGAAGGGAAGGCTGCCCCAGGGTGCCTGGCTGCCACCTGTTTCTCATCTCCTGGGACTTTGATCCTAGTAATGGATTCACTTGAGCGGTTGGATAGCTCAGTACCAACACAGCCGACTGCGCCTGGGAAGGAAGCAGAAGTTTTCACGGGTAGCATGGTTTGCCTCATTACTAGACAAAGGGCCGGCAGGATATTCAGGTGTACTGAGTTTTATATATAAACCATACTATATTTTCAGAGCTTTGACCCTTGGAAAAATACCGTTAAAATGCTTTCCTCTCCATCTAACATTCATTTCCAGAACCACTGAAGTGAAAGGGTCTATTAGTTGAGGACCAGATTTGAAAGCACATGAAAACTGCATTCATGAGGTTAAGAAATGGCTTAATAATTAAGTTAAAACAGTTGCAAGTGGATCCAATTTCAAACAGATCAACTAACCGTGCTAGAAGCAAATGAGGGTGTGTTTCTTCCTATTTTTCCTCTGCCCCCGCCCCATACTGGCACCCATCCCAAGCAGTTTTTCCAGTTCCTTTTTTTCCTCATTAAACTTTACATAAGGCTAAGTTTTTCATTGCCCATATGTTAAGCCAGGGTCACAAACAATTACAACCACAGTACATTTAATATTTAATGCATTTTCTTTTTTACATACTGTATTTCATTGGTTTCTTTTGGAGACCAGTTAAGATATATTTGAGTCCCACAGTCTAGATACATAGTTTTTATCCTGTGCTGCTGCGCTGTATTTTATGGGACATTGCAGGTGAACCAGTGAGATGTCAGTTTAAACTGTTCAGTATGTGTACAGTACCTTTCATGTACCAATCTGAGTACTATCCAAAGTGTCCTCACAGCGAGCTGATGCTAAACAATTAGCTTTTGTTTCACTTGCATCACTAACTGGGCGAACAGTAATGATAATTTTCCTCTTGCTAAGGGTTGTAGCTGGGGCTGCAAGTGAGGGGAATTGCAGGCATCAGTTATTCTCCAAGAAACTAATTTTGCCTTGATCCTAATAATAGCTTCCATTTACTGAGCCTCTACTGTATGCTTAGTATTGCGGCTTTTTACATGTATCACCTCGGTTTGTTATTCTAGCCTGGTCTAGGGCAGTTAGAACATACTAGGGTGGTGTTTACAGTGCTGTGCACACCCACAAGAGGCACTGTAGTGGGCATTTTTCCTACCTCCTATGTCCTTTGCCCACATTGGGGGTAGGGGAGGGAAGAGGTGGGGAGCTTGAGACACAGCACAGGGAGACTCCTGCAGCAGGGAGAACTAAGGGCAAGAGGGAAGGAATCAGAGCCCAAATCACTCGTGTATACAACATGCAGGCAACAGCTGGCTTCTTACAATAGGTTTCAGCATTTATTGGATGTAATGTTATTTAGGCATGAGGCTAAATATCGGAGGGAGAAATAATGGATGTGGGTTTGGTCTTGGATGAGATTTTGGTCTGGCTGTTCTTCTATTAATACAGCTAGCCATTGTGACTCTTGGGGCAGGGACTGGGAGGAGGGAAGTGGTCTTACATGAGTATGCTAGCTGTCCTGCATGACACAATTACTCCTGTGGTTAACGTTTTATGGATTTTTTTTTAACCAAATATGAAAGAATCTCTTAATAGCAAGAGGTATTCTCTATCATGAAAGCAGTGAATGAAAAAAGCTTCCATATGAGAACCAAAGCCGTACTCAGCAGCAGCTGAACCTCAAAGACCATCTAAGGCCAAAACCTCCTATCCCTGCAGGCTGTGTGGAGGGAGACTCCAGGAGAGTATTGTCTCCTGTGATGGTCTGAACCCAGGGGTCCAGAACTGCTTTTAGCACTCTCATTTCAACTGCATTATTTAGTCGCATAAGAATCTTTACCTTTTACCCAATCAAAAGTTATTAGTGCCAAGTACAACCCAACATCTCAGTTTGTCTGGGACAGTCCTAGTTTATGCCTTTTGTTCTGATATCATTAACAACAGTGCCTTTTTCACTCTCCAAAATATCCTACTTTGTATGATAAATTCTATGGTCATCCTATGAATTACTAAAGCAGATCTAGCCACAGTGTCAGGCCCTGCTTGGGATGCAGATGTCTGAGATGTAAGTCTGCCCTCAAGGAGGGAAAGTCTAGTCGGGAAGAGAAAGTAGGTGTTATAGGTTAGATGTCTGTTTCCCCAAAATTCACATGTTGAAACCTAATATGGAGGTGGGGCCTTTGGGGGGTGGTTAGGTCACAAGGGCTGAGTCCTTATGATTGGGATCAATATCTTTATAAAAGAGGCCCCGAAGAGCTGCCTTGCCACTTATACTGTGTGAGGACACAGCAAGAAAACTCTATACAAACCAGAAAGCCCTGTCTACAGACCAGAAACCCCTGTCTACAAACCAGAAAGCCCTCACCAGTCACTGATCTGCTGCCACTTCCCAGCATCCAGCATTGTGAGATATTTCTGGTATTTTAAAGCTACCCAGTCTATGGCATTTTGTTACAGCTCTGCAAATGAATGAAGACAGTATGTGCCTATGAAACAAAATCTGTGATGTATCAATGCTAAACTGGATGACAACAGATCATAAGGCATTGGAAGGCAGTAGATCTCTGGAGTATGGGGGAATGAATGGGTCAGCATTCTTTGCAGACGACAGAAAACAGTTGAGTTAGTTTAAACAGGAAGGGGGTTATAAAGGAATACAAGATGGCTCACAAAATGTTGGAAGGGCTGGGGAAGAATCTTGGCTGAGTTTTCCAGAACCATGTAGGAGCTGCTGTTAAAAGGTGTTATCTCCTCCCCACCTATTCCAGCAAGGCAGAGACCCCATGCCCTGTGTGCTTCCTCATGAAGCTTCCTCTGATTTGTGGAACCTGGGTCTTACAATTGTACCCGAGGGACAGAAGATTTTGAAAATGGTTTTTGGAATCTGTGACTAGTTGGAACTAGTAGTTCACTAGGAGTTCACAGATGTGGTGACTTCCAAGGTGAGAAAGACTTAATAAGGCAAGTAAAGAAGGAATTTTTTTTTTTAATGAAAGGAACCTAAGTCAAGTGACAGAATGCAAAAACTAAATCTGGCTTTATTTGGACATCCATAAGCAATTGTGGGCAGTTGGAATGCAGAGGGAAATAACATTCAGTATAAAGAGTGGGACCTCTGATGATATAGGGTTTTTACCTAGCAGACAAAGCACGTCTTAGACTCAGATCAATTAGGCTATACTTCGATAAAAAATTAACCTTGAGGCCAGGGCGATGGCTCATGCTGCAATCCTAGCACTCTGGGAGGCCAAGGTGGATGGATTGCTTGAGCTCAGGAGTTGGAGACCTGTCTGAGCAAGAGTGAGACCCCCGTCTCTACTAAAAATAGAAAAAACTAGCCAGGCACTGTGATGGACACTTGCAATCCCAAGTACTAGTGAGGCTGAGGCAGAAGGATTGCTCGAGCCCAAGAGTTTGAGGTTGCTGTGAGCTATGATGATGCCACAGCACTCTACCCAGAGTGACAGAGTAAGGCTCTGTCTTAAAAAGAAAAAAATTAACCCTGAAATCTCGAGCTTAACACAACATAGGTGTATTTCCTGCTCCCACTGTCTAGTACAGTGGTTCTCAACCCGTAGGTTGCAACCTCTGTGGAGGTCAAACAACCCTTTCACAGGGGTTGCCTAAGACCATCCTGCATATCAGATATTTACATTACAATTCATAACAGTAAGCAAAATTATAGTTACGAAATAGCAACGAAAATAATTTTATGGTTTGGGGTCACCACAACATGAGGAACTGTATTAAAGGGTCGCAGCATTAAGAAGGTTGAGAACCACTGGTCTAGTACCATTTAGTGGGTAGTGTCTGCTCCACACAGTCACTGGGGAACCTAGGTTGAGTGCATGTCTCTATGGGAAAGAAAGGCTTGCTGTCAAACCAGGCTTTTCAGTGCATCAGCACAGGAGTAGCAGATAGTAGTTCTATTAACATCCATAGGCCAGAACTATGTACTTCTTCAGGAGTCTAGAAAGTACATATTTGTGTATAAGCACAAAGGAGTAGATAGGGTGAATAGTGGACGTTCCTACTATGCATGTGGGAAAGTTTTTAGCATAATATAGTAGGTTTTTTGATGTGAGAGAAAGTCTGCAAGAGCAGGCCCTCTGGCTGGTCTGCCCAGCTCCAGCCCCCAGCACAGTGCCTGCCTCAGTTGGTACTCAGCACATATTGGTCAGATGAACCTGGCTTTTAGTGATATGCAGGGTGGAGTGGATGAGTTCTACATCAGAGGCTGGAAGTTGAAATGCAGGGAACTTACATAACAGCTTGAAATCTTCTGTTCCTTCAAGTAAGGATATTAATATATTCTTCAAGGATTAAAAGAGAATCAGTCAAAGCGCTCGACCTGCTCTTTGAAGTCATTTGACATCTGATAAGCAGATTGCAAAAGCCCATTTTTAAACTGATACTAATCTTGCAAATTTAAATTCTTTTCATGGGAACTGTAAGGATGAGTACTTTAGAGCAGGGTTTTCTTCTGACCATGAATTTTAGTTCCTTTCTTCCTTTCCAGTGATGAAAGTGACAGCCTGTTTCTTCTGTCATACTGGAGTATTGACTTTATGTTGTGCCTGAAACAGTTGAGCATTGTTTTCAGATAAATAAATTAAATGGAATACGCTTTAAAAAATAGGGTATGTTTGTCTTCTAACATAGTTTGCCGTGTTCTAAACTTATAGGACTTTATCTAGAAAAACAAATTTTCTTTCTATCTCCTAAATGCAATTCTGTACAATTACTGAGAAATAGAAATATTCAATCCATATGTCAAGTAAGTAATCTGGGACAGTTATCTGGTAAGAAGTCAAACTATAAAATTAGGATGCTCTACCTTTCCCATCTGCCACCCCTTCAGAGAAAGATTGAAAGGACAGTAAAGGCCAGGAACCATTGTTGACTTTATTAGGATCGGCATTTTCCTTCCAAAGGCCCTGGCGCTCCCAGGGCCTCCTTCTTACAAACAGCCATTTAAAAAGAATAGAGTACTATTAAGCACATGAGTTTAGGGGTCAGAATGTGAGTCTGAAATTTTGCTCTATCACTTACGGACTATGTTACCATTTTCTTATCACTGACCCTCTCTTGGTGTATTTTCTCATCTATAAATTGAGAATAACAGAATCCCTTTGACAGGGTGGTTTTGACAGTGAAGTGAGGTGATGCATGGAAAGCATCCAGCAGTACCTGGCACACAGTAAGTGATCCATGGATTTGTGCGGTGGCATTGGTAGCAAGGTGATGAAGTTCTCACACATGCGGCAACATTGATACACCTCAAAACTACTATGCAAAACAAAATAAGCCAGACCAAAATAGGTCAAAGGTTACATGATTCCATTTATATGAAATAGCTAGAATAGGCGAATTCAAAGAAACGGAAAGTAGGTTCGAGGTTATCAGGGCTGAGGGTGGGTATGGGGAGTTATTTTTTAGTGGTTACAGAATTTCTATTTGGGGTGATGAGAAAGTTTTGGAGTAGTGGTGATGGTTGCACAACATGGTAACTGAATGCCATTGAATTGTATGTAGACCCCAAGTTACAAACATCTATAGTTACATCATTAGTTGTACTAATACAACTCACACTTATGAACAGTGGATATTACCATGAGACCCCAAATTACAACATCCAACGGACAAATGGAGGCTATTACAGGTAATAGGTAAATGTACCAGTTCCAACTTACATGCAAATTCACTTAAGAACAGACCTACAGAACCTATCATTCATAACCCAGGCCCATCTGTAAACCTTATGTTATAGAGACTGTACCATAAGAAAATGTTTTCTAAAACATTGTAGGGTTCTCAAGCATGTTCGGAGGGAAAACCAAAGACCCCACAGTGGCCTTCAGGGCCCAGTGCCTTGGCCTTCTCAAGCACCCTGGCCCAGTCATCCTGCCTCCTTGCTGCTCCTTGAACATGAACACACCAGGCCTGCTCCCTCTCGAGGGCTTTTCCTTCCCATTCTCCGTGCATGGAATAGATGTCCCCTTGTCTTAGAGGTCCTCACAGAACGTCTGCCATCCACATCATTCAGATGTCTGCTGAAATACCACCTTCTCAGTGAGGTCATCCTGGACAACCCTCTATAAAGTCACAAACCCTCACAGTCTGGCACAACCTCGTACTCCCTTTTGCTCCATGGTACATTTACCACCAGACATAATGAATATTTACATGTTTCTTTGTCTCTGGTTACTAAAATGGAAGCCCCAGGCATGCTAGGACTGTACTTCACCATTGTGTTCTTAATGACTAGAACAGTGCCTGGCATGAAGCAAATGGTCAGTCAGTGTCTGTCGGATGAATGAATAAATGAGTGAACAGGTTTGTTCTGGAGGTATATGTACACTCCTTACCAAAATGTCAGTTATCCTTTGCCACTGTAAATGTCACAGTGTTCAGCTGATCTCAGCTGGCCTCACTCACACACGTGCAGGGTAGCTCAGCCAAGGGGTAGCTCAGCCATGGGCTAGCTCTGCTGTGGGGAGCTCAACTATGGGGTAGCTCAGCAGCTCTTCTAATCTTGGTGGGGCCTTGCAACATGTCTGGAGGCTCCATAGACAGGATCTAGATGGCTCAGCTGGAACAACTTGGTTGATCACCTGTGATTCATATGTCTCATCCTATAACAGGCTACCCTGAGCTTGCACTCAGCAAACAGACACATACAGGTGCTTTTTAAGCCTCTGGATGCATCATATTTAATAACAGCCATTGGCCAAGTAAGTCACATGGCCAAGACCCAGGGTTAACAGTTGTCGGAAGAAGGCACAGACACAGGAGGTCTGAGGAGTTGGGACCATTAATTGTGTTTGGTCCACACACTCTGTGAAATCTTGGCTTTTCCCTGTGGTCTGTGCAACTTTCCACCCTCTTTGTCCATCCTCACACAAAGTCACATGCTGCTTCAACCTTCGATCTCATCCTTCCAGTTCTCCCACTCAGTGTCTCGTTCCTAGATGTTGAGGTGGAAGCTGGAATTCTTGCTGGATTTAGCAAGAAGAATCATAAATCCAAAGTTAGTGGTCACTAAGAGACCTTCTCCTGGTCTTTTCTATGAGGAAACCGTCAAGTACTCTAAAGAGCGGGTATTAATTTCCCTGAGGTACAGTTGTGCCCCAAAATTCAACATTATCACCCTTGGGTTCTGTGGTAAGCAAAATAATGCCCCCAAAATGCCCACATCCTAATCCCTGGAACTGTGAATGTGTCAAATTGCATGGCAGAGAGAATCAAGGTTGCAGATGAGTTCAATTTGCTCATCATCTGACCTTAAACTAAGATTATCCAGGTGGGTCCAATATAATCACAAGCATCCTTAAAAGTGAATGAGAAAATGCCAGGTGGTGACTCACGCTTCTAATCCTAGCACTCTCGGAGGCCAAGGCAGAAAGATTGCTTGAGCTCAGGAGTTCCCCAGCCTGAGTGAGAGTGAGAGCCTGACTCTCCTAAAAAATAGAAAACTGAGCCTGGCCTTGTGACAGGCACCTATAGTCTCAGCTACTCAGGAGGCTATGGCAAGAGCATTATCACTAGAGGCCAGGAGTTTGAGCTTGCTGTGAGCTAGGTTGAGGCATGGCACTCTAGCCTGGGCAACAGAGTGAGACTCTGTCTCAAAAAAAAAAAAAAAAAAGGAGGAAGGCAGGAGAATCAGAAGTCAGAGTGATGGGGATGCCAGCTTTGATGGTAAAGGGGTCATGAGCCTAGGGATGCAAGCGAAAGGAGGCAAGGCCGTGGCTTTCTCGCCTTAGCCTCTGGAGGGACGCCAGGCCTCACTCGAGTTTAGCCCATTGACACCTATTTCTGACTTATGAGCTCCAGAACTATTAAATGATAAAATTGTTTTAAGCCCCTCAGTTTGTGGTAATTTGTTTTAGCAACGAGAGGAAGATAACATAGGGGCTGATTTTATCCAGTAGAATCCTAGTGAGAAATGAGAGGATGTGTTCTGACAGCCAAGTGGCTATTTATATTCCAATTGTTTTTTACATTGGCCAGTCATTTTTAGAAAGGTAAGAGGAGAGGGGTGGGGAACACCTTAGGAATTGAGGTGCTAAAGGGTAAGTTAGTTACTGGGGCCCATCTATGAAAGGAGGTTTCACAGAGACAGCTTGGAGAGTTAGCATTCTCAGGAAGCCCTGCCACAGGGCTTGAGCCCCACTTCTGGGAGGTTTTTTCCTACCTTTGACCAACCCCTACCCCACCCTCAGCCCAAACTGTGCTAGAGCTTCTAATTTACATCCCATGAGATGTGCAGGCTAAAGCAACTCCATCTTGGATGCTAATCCACCGTGTTGACTTCTGATTAACCCCAGCTCCAGGAATGCCTCTAAGATTTCTACTTTACTATTACCATAAATCCTACCCTTAGGTCAAAACAACCTTGATGTTATCTGTTTTTCTACACATTCCTTCTGAAGCATGCATACCCTTTCCCTATGGTGTACAAGCCCTGGGTCTGGGGGGGTAACAGCACAGAGGTGCACTATCTTGCGGCTGCCTGAGGCATAGCTTAGTTTGGTAAATCCATATTAAATGTTTCTTTCTGAGAAACTGGATTTGTCAGCCTGTTTCCTTGACCTCTCAGCTCTCTGGCCTTTGAGGCCAGGGTTGCATAGAACTGCTCACCTTAGAGCAGGGGTCCTCAAACTTTTTAAACAGGGGCCAGTTCACTGTCCCTCAGACCGTTGGAGGGCCGGACTATGGGGCCGAGTGGGCTGCTAAGCAGGACAGGCGGCTGCGGCAGCAGCAAAAACACCCAGCAGGCTGGATAAATGTCCTAGGCAGGCTTCTGTTTGAGGACATCTGCCTTAGGGACTTGAGATAGGCACTGGCCTACAACAGTTTCCCTAGTCTGGGAGCCCCCACTTCCCCAGATAATTCCCCTCCCCTTCCCAGAGTGGTCATTTAATTTATAATCGCACCAGCAGCACTGCCAGAGGGTCCTGCTCCCTCCACGATGTCACCCACATCTGATATTCTCAGGCTTTCTGCTTTTCCCAGCCGGGTGTATGTTTATGCACGTTGTTGTCTATGTTGTTAACTCGTATTTCTCTAATTATAAGTGAGATTGAGCATTTTGTACGTATTTATTGGTTTCCTGTGTCTATTTATTCAGGCTTTCTTTTCAGTGCAGAGTCTGTATAAAGTCTTTTGACCATTTTCTTCTGTTGGACTGAAAACCTTTTCACTGACATCTAGGATTTCTTTGTGTACTCAGAAGTCAGCTATATGTGACACAAGTGTCTTTTCCCTGTTTTTGACTTGTCTTAACTCCTTTGGGCACTTTTTAAAAAACTTGGTACGTTTTCATGATTTGTCTAAGAAGTATGTCCCTACCTTCTGGATTGGAGAGGTTTTCCTCCCATGTTGTCTAAAGTTTCGCCTTTGCCAGGTTAAATGTTTAATCTTCCTGGAATTGATCTTTAGGAATGGTAGGTAGGGGTTCAGTTTCATTGCTTTATGTGTACATAACCAATTGTTCCAGGAAATGTTATTGACAGTCCATTTTTTCCTACTGGCCTGCTGTGCATCTCTTTACAAGTCAGGTTTCCCCGTGCATGTCCATCGGTTTATAGCCCTCTCCTGGGCACCTTCTCGTATTAGTTAGCTATTGCTGCATAACATATCACCTCAAAACGATGAACACTCATTCCCTCGCAGCTTCTGTGAGTCAGAAATCCAAGTGCAGCCCAGCTAGGTGGGTGCCTCCACACAGTGACTCTCCCTGAGGACGGCAGCCAGGTGAGACCAGTTGAGTCTGCTTCTCAGACCCCTGGTGTACTGAGGACGGGTTTCCCTGAGGGCTCAGTCCTTTGCTGCAGAGGCCTCCTCAGTTCCTTCTGCTCCACTGTGGACTGCAGCTCACAGCATGGCAGCTGACTTCCCTCAGAGCAGGGTGAAAAACATGGAAGCTACAGTATTTCATAAGCTAATATCAGAGGCAAAGTGTCACTTATGTTGAGTACCGTTAATTGGAAACAAGTGAGTAAGTTCAGCCCCTAGTCCAGGGGAAGGTGTCACCCAAGGGTCTCCAAGGCTGCCTACCACACTTATGTAGTGATAGAAGTACTTAAATCTTTTAATATTAATCTTCCCAGTTATTTTAAGTAAATTTCAAGAGAGCCCTTATTTTTTACTTCTTAAAAGGATTTGTATTCAAAACAGAAAAGGAGAATGGGCATGCCTTGGAATGGATTTTTGGAAGAAGACATAACAGAACTAAGGGATCCATGGGAAAATAGGTAGAGATGTGATTTTTCTTTACATAGTGGGGCTGAGTTTAGTACAGTTGTGATAAATACGGTCGTCATCCCTTGGTATTCTTGGGGGTTTGGTTCCAGGATACCCTCTCTGGATACCAAACTCTGCAGATGTTCAAGTCCCTTATAAAAAATGCTACAATATTTGCATATATAAAAAATATATACATTTGCATATAACCTACACACATCCTCTCATATACTTTAAATCATCTAAGACAGTGCCTACGTAGCACTGCATTCATGTGGATTGAACAAAGCATTCATTATGTGGCAAATTCAAGTTTTGCTTTTTGGAACTTTGTGAAATTTTCTTTTCCAAGTATTTTTGATCTGTGCTTGGTTGAAGCTACAGATGTGGAACTCACAGATGTGGAGAGCCAACTGTATGTACCAAGTAATTTTTCCTAACTAATTTATCTGCATTTTTCAAGCTGAATAGCCATCATGGTGAGCTGTAGGAAATATTTTACATGTTAGCTCATCATTATGAGACTCTCTGAGACAGAATAAAGCACCTGCCACCTCCTTTATTCATATTATGTAGTTCATGGAGCTCAATGATGCTAAAACCATATTTCCAGTGTCATTGAAAATGATACTTAGAACAGGATGAGAGGGTTGCTTTGTAATAACAGTTAGCATCACACGTGGCTTCTTCATGATTTCAAATATAAACCAAACATCTGCCAACACACTCTCATGGTTACCTAGTTGGAAGGGAAGCTTTCAGAGCAATTATTTTGAGTTCAGTTGATTACCTAAAGATTAAGCTGAATACACCCAATTGTGGTGTTCATTAGCATCCTAGTTCACTGCTTCCTGAGTGCACTCCTTGGAAGGAGAACGGTTTCAGTTGTGGTTTAAGAGCTCATTGAAAGAACTTCATCAGTAAAGCATCCAGACCCATTTTTCATTTCTTCAGCCTTGCCACCATTATGGAGCAGCTTTCCCCAGTCTATACTGCTGCTCATCCCCACTCTCCTGTGCTCACCTGTACTACTGCTCATCCCTAATCACCTATTTGGAACAGAGAGTTCAGATTTCTTCCTGAATGCTGTGTTTTCATCCTTCACAGTTCCAAGTGTGCCTGTTGGTCTCTTCTTTCTGCCAAGGCCTGCTCTGTGTATGTGCGTGTGTGTGTGCACGCATGTGTACTTACCCATACATCTGTGGCTGATGTTTACTTAGCAAGAGACTTACATGACAAATTTCATAGCCATTTCCAATCTTTGACCCGGTGAATAAATACTCACATCTTCCTCAAGTGCAGCTAGTAAGAGAACTTTCTCTATGTGCCTTTTCTTTGGATAAAAATATTTAAATAACAACAAGGAAGCAGTAGAAATGCATTTCTCTCCAGCCAAGATGCCACACCTCTGAGGACATACCTTTCTGGCAGGGGTTACAGCTGCTCATTGTTTGTGGAACTGGAAAAGTTACGTATGAACAAATGACAGTGCCCTGCTATCAGCAAAGGTTTTTATGCTATGTTATTTAATTCTAGATCTGATCCTTCTGTCCTTGTTCTTGTGGATGTCACAGGTTTCAAATTAGCGAAATGTAAGCTCATTTGAATGGATATTTGGTGCTAAGCTAAAGAAAGATAAAGAAAGTTTAAAATGAAGGTATTGAGAAAGAAGCCCACAACTGGAGCGCAGAAGGCATCCCAAAGACTGAGAAGCCACCTTCGCTCATTGCTTTTCATCAAGAACAGATGCGGCAGATTCCGGTCGCGATGCCTCCTTTCACAGGAGCCTCCTTATGTTTGAGGGATTAAAATACAATGATTATAGACATAGTTTATAATTTTGTATTCAAAGCAAACGTCAAAATCAGGAAATTTTTAGATTCTCTTCAGATAGTACACATATACTATACTGCATAATGTATGTTGTAAGAGTATTTCCTCACGTTGGTCACATGCTTGGTTTCAGTAGGCTTTACGCATAGCCCATATGTTCAGGCTCAGTAGGGGGAGAAAGCCTGTTCTAAACTCTAATTTATCCTGAGCTGCGAGCTATCAAACATTTTTTTCTTTCTCCCTGTTAGCTTGCACTTCAAGTTCTAACAGTGCCTCTG
Organism: Galagoides demidoff; assembly: GCA_963574575.1. Taxonomy (NCBI): domain Eukaryota; kingdom Metazoa; phylum Chordata; class Mammalia; order Primates; family Galagidae; genus Galagoides; species Galagoides demidoff. Next base: position 28,232 of record CAUYQV010195755.1, read on the forward strand.
AGCCATGAGAAAAATTTACACATAAGAAATGTTTTGAAGCCATTAAAGTTGAGTTCAGAGCTTAAGAGATGTTTTCACATCTCTTGAGTCAGATGAAATGAATTCTTGCAGAAAGTAATAATTAGGTGATGGGCAGATGCTGAGCTTTGGTTTTTGATATGATTATCTCTTTCTTTTATTCAGTGCAGTTCAAGTCCGAGGGTTGGGCATTCTGGAAGAGAGGGATCATTGAGACCATGCAGGGGCACCTCAGATCTATTCCTTTGGTGGTTGTCAAGGCAAAATTATTCAGAATATAATCTGAAATGCATTTGATCGTACAGTAGATAGTTTAATAATTTATGGTTAGCCTTATTAGCAAAGCCCTGTGTTTACTTTGCCATCACCAAAATAAGATAAAAATAAGATAAAAACCCAAGATTAGAGTGTTTTTTTGCGTGCGTGTGCTCAAGTTTAAAATTTTTCCTTTGCAATTTTAATGACCTGATAGGAAGTACACATTTGGGGTGAGGGGATAAGGGAACAATTTCCTGTGAATAATGCCTGATGTAGAATTGTTCATTCCCAAAAGTGATACAGAAGAGCTGACAGGATTGTGCTCTCATCACAGGAGTGTGTGACAGAGGTTGTAAAATGTAAATGCTCTTCCAAAATAAATGGAAAAGCGTAATTAATTCCAACTTCAAGTGTTGATTCTATTACATTCCAGCATCCCTATAATGCTGACGGACTGTGCATATAACACTTTCTCAACATAGACTTCAAGAACTAGAAAATACTAACATTTTTGCTTTGGAGATAATTGGGCACTCCGGCACTTCTGCTTATATGATAATAAAATGATCCCAATTTGGGGACTGTCTAGAAGAATAATGGAGAAAGATAGCTTGGCACCCTTAATCCCCTGCATGTCCTGGTATCTGGTAATGACATGAAGTGCAGGGACAGGGTTGTCTTGTCAATTTGAGGAAGGGAGTTGGCACATGGAATGCAATTGCTGGGCCCTGGCAACACCTGCAGGTGTCAGGGACAGAAGAACTCATTTAGAAGCTGCACTGCAAGATGGGAAGACAGGTGGCAACTCTCTTACAGGGATATCTTTTATTTGAGCAGAACCAGACCAACTGTTCCTCATTAAAACACATTTTGCAGCGTGTTCTAATGTGAGCACATCAAGTATGTCTGCACGTGCGTGTGTGTGTGTGTGTGTGTATGTGTATGTTCAGAGCAAACTCAGCCATGTGCCATCTATGGGTCACATTTACAAAGTCTCAACATGGCTCAGAACTGCAAGACAGACAGCATGAAAGTCCCCGCAAGGCTTGAGGCGACTTCCCTAGAATGGGCTTCTGCAAGAGGACACAAAATAACAGCATTCCCTCCAGGAGATGCAGTAACAAGTAAAATGGATAAAATCAGTTTGGTGGCAATCTCTATATTCGTAGCCATTTAATAATTAAGCAGTATGTTGGTTTTTCTCATTGATTTATATTAGATTATAAATACTTCTCTGATGTGTTGCTATCGGGCAGTGCTTGGTATGACTAAAGCCAAGCCTCTCAGCTGCTTCACCATTTCTACCTGCTACCTGCGAGTGGGATGAGTGACTTAAAGGCAAGATTAACTTGCATTAGCTACTCCATTGGGTAGTTTGGAGGATTAAAGATGAGAATGCATGTGTAGTACTCACAGCCCAGCTAGTGCTGGGCACGTGGTGAGTGTTCCAAGGACTTGGCTTCTTCTACTTGGTGTTGTTACACGGAGCCTGTCCTCTTCCTTCCTTGCTGGGTCCTTATGCTTCTGGCTCTGCAGCCATATTCTGTATTACAGTTTGTCGATATTTTTGATGAGGAGGAGGAGGAGGAAATGCAGAAGAGGCTTCTGAATAGCAACCCCATCAAGCTCCCAAGAAAAGGATATTTGCAACTATAAGAAGATAAGAACAGAGCATACTTCCTGAATTGAGCACACTTTCTGGTGGGATGAGAGCTTGGAGGCTCACGTGTGCTATGAGTGGCAGGCGCAGCAATGGCACCCGCCAGAACCTCCAGCTTTTACCTTCCCTGGCAAAAGGCACTTTGCAGAAGCAGTTAAATTAAGAACCCTGCAATGAAGAGGTTATTCTGAATTATCTAAATGGGTCCCATGTCAATCATAAAGGTCCTTATAAAAACTCCTGGGCTTTGAAAATGGAGGAAGGGGCCACAAGCCAGTGGATATAGGCAAACTGGAAGCTAAAAAGGATAAGGAAACAGATCATTTCCTGGAGCTTCCAAAAGGAGTGCAACCCTGCCTACACCTTGATTTAGAACTTCTAGTCTCCAGAAATGTAGGAGAATGAATTTGTGTTGTTTAATACCCTAGGTTTGTGGTAGTTCTTCATTTCCCAAACCACGCTCCCATGATGTCACCATAATCGCACCCGTTTGTTGTGAGACTTTGTATTCCAGGCATTCTACCTGACTCTGGGCACATTTTTTCTGAGCCTTTCAACAACATGTTAAGGTAGATGTTGGCATTTCTACTTCATCAAAGAGGCTTACAAAGCTCAAACCACCTGCCTGAGATCACATGGCAGTCTGAACTTGGGTTCCGTTCCTGGTCTGCCAGAGTTCAAAACCTGTGCTCATTCTTTATATTTCATTTGCTTCTCAGATATGATTAATAGGGAACAAAGCCAGCATGGGTCAGTTAATCATATCTGAGAAGCAAATGAAATAGTGACTTTGTAATTTTACAAGAAGAATATCTGAGGTCATTTATGTTTCTCTTTAGAACCACAAAATACCATGGAATCCATAGTCTTAATTGAGTTTTAAATGTTCAAAGCACTTAATATCTCTCTGTCTCTCATATATACATATATGTCATGTAATCCTTATAACACCCCTGTGATGCACAAATACAAACAGCACCTCCCTTCTACAGGTGAGGAAGTGGAGGCAAAGAGAGGATGGATAATGTGCCTGAGAATCTTCAGAGGGAGCTGGAATTCAGAGTCAGAGCTTGAGCACTTACTGCTGCTAATACCAGTCCTGACTGTGTTTCATGGCACTAAATGTGCTCAAGTGAAGAGCGTCTCTTTTCTTTCCCCAACAGTGTATGTGTCACTGCTAGAGAAGGAGGAAGCAGTTACAGATAGACTGTTGTTACCCTCCCGACTGTCTTTATTTATCTTTAACTGATTGATATCAGATCCCTAAAGTTTCTGAACATGAAAGTTTGTTTTTTTCATTTCAGCACACATATTTGGTTCTGCTTTAATAGGTTTATTCTTTTGATAGGATTTTATAAGCTATGCTTTTGAAAATTAGGAGAATATGTTTAAGAGTTAGCAAATAAGCAGGTTTAGAAATTAATCAAGTGAGTAGTGAGATTTTACAGGGAGGAAAACCCCGTGTTAATCAAAGTTAACACCGAGTGGATGATGGGCACTCTCAGTGTGCACCTGGGGCTGTAGTCACTAGATAAACACATGGATCTTTCAGATTGAACAGAAGTCATAGCCTGCCTGCCTTCAAATTTCTGTTTTGAAAAAGGCATTTCTGAGTGAAATTTCAGTTCTTAAAAATTATATTTAAGTCTCAGAGTTGACATTCAGTTTGTTTTAATAAGCAATAACATTCTTCAGATTTACTATGTTATACTTTGATAGATACAAGTATATCTTGAATTTCAGGAATTAGTAATCTTGATAATGTTTAAAAGATTTCTGGAAGGTTTGAGCCTTCTGTTTACTTTTCATAACTATTGAACATAGTAAGTTTTCCTTTTAAAGTCAGTTATATATATTGCTCTGTGAGCATTTTGTGTCTGTCAACTTTTATATTTCTTTTTTTTTTTTTTCTGAGACAGAGTCTCACTTTGTTGCCCTCAGTAGAGTGCTATTGGCATCACAGCTCACAGCAACCTCAAATTCTTAGGCTCAAGCAATCCCCTTGCCTCAGCCTCTTGAGTGGCTGGGACTACAGGTGCCCACTACAACACCTGGCTATTTTTTTTAGAGACAGGGTCTTGCTCTTGCTCAGTCTGGTCTTGGGCTCCTGAGCTCAAGCAATCCACCTACCTTGGCCTCCCAGAGTGCTGGGATTATAGGCGTGAACGACCATGCCTGGCCTAAATTTTTGTTGTTGCTGCTAAGCAGGCCCAGGCAACTTTTATCTTTCCAGTGGTTACCTGTAATCACCTACTGTAAGCAATTTTTATTATGCAATAGAAATGCTATATACACTATTTTCTATTCATGAGCCCTGGTTCTAACTGTGTGGAAACCTGCCTCAGTTGTACATTTACATGTCTGACCATCTTGGACTTTATGAGAAAGACCTTGCCTTTTCCATATTTGTAAATTATTTTTCCCCCAGTACCACAGTGGTAGAGACAATTGAAGTATACAAAGCTAGCTGGCTACTGATTACTCTGTCATCTGAGAAATGTTTTTCCCAATCTTATATTTAGAAATAGTATCATCAAAGCCTTTAATCAAGGTGAACATAATAAAAGCAACACAGTGAGGCAGAGACAGGCTGCATTTTCCCCTCCTGATCTGTTGTCAGGCTTCCACCTTGATCTTGCAGAGCGTGGCAGGGCAGGTGGGCCTCTGGTGGCTGCACACGCCTGCTTCTGCTTTCCCATGTGACTCTAGGGTGCACACTTGTCCACAAGGACCAGGAGGGAGTCTCAAATTGTGCTTTGAAGCACTAGCATGCCCCTGAGAATAGCCAGGCACTCCACTCTACACTTCCAAACACCAGCTCAGAAGCCTCTGAACAGAGACCACCTGAAAAGCAGTGCTATTGGGTCTCTGAGCTCCTGTGCATGCTCCAAGCCAGGCGGTCCATGTTGTCCAGTCTAGCACGCAGAGACAATGGGAACTACTTGTGTGGCACGCCAGGGAACGTCAAGGGGACTACGTGTGGAATGCATCTGTGACAAGACTCCACTCTACACAAATCCTCCCCTTCATGAATCCTACCCTGACTCTCCATAAACACTGTCCATCTCTCTTCATACAATTCATCCATAGTCTGTAAAGTCATGAACTTAGCCTGTCCCTTCAAGGAAAGAGCTGGCCCAGGGTGGGTGTTCACATGTGCCTTTGTGAAGGAGTAAGTGGATGGTTGCACCTTGTAGGAACAAATTACTTGATTGATACCACAACAGGGTTTTCACTGCATCTTGAAATCATTTTTTCTTCTTTATTTATCTCTTCATAGGAATTCAGAAATCAGCTTGGTAATCACCAGGGTGCAGTATTCCACACCCCTGCTGCAGCTCCACACACCCCAGAGAGTTCCAGAATGGCTCTGCAGATACAGAGGCTGCATCAAGGCTGGACGCCGAGGATGTCTGTGGGCCTGGCTCTGTTTGCTCTTCTTTTCGCTTTTTTGGTCAAGGTCTATAACTGGAACACAAGCAAATGAAGCATCTGTGATGAACAATAAATTTCTAATTAAAATCTTCAATGAACAGGAGGGTGACCGTATCAGTTCTCAAAGGGGAATAATTTATGTGGGTTCCACTGCCCCCTCTTCAGCCACACTTGCTTTCAGTGAGGCTCCCCCATCTCATGTTGAATTGGGCCCATTGGTCATTTGACCTAAAACCTAATCACAGCTACCATAGTGTATCTTTCAAAGGACGCTCCATTGGCTTTATTTTTAGCCAGAAATGCAAGTGGTTGGATTTGATTTTTTTTAGTCTCCAATCTTCAAGTCTGAACCTAATTGTATAGCGGCTCTGGTCATCTTTGCCTTATGTGGAAGAATTTTCGATCTTTAATAAACATTTTCGAGTGTATCTTCCTCTTCATGCTTTGTCTGGAGTCCCAGTGCTACAAACATCTTATTTCTCACAGCAGATGTGTTCCTAAAAAGTTTACATGGAAACCTACTTTGGGAACTTGGATGCTTATGGAATGTGCAGGAGAGTCTTCCGATTAACAGGCTCCTGGCGACATTCTGTGAAATATGAGGAATCACCCACTTCTGTGGCCCCCACAAACTTTGGAAAACCGGGTTCATCTAAAACAGTGCCCCTTTTCTGACATGTTTGATGAGTTAGATCAAATGTTTTTATTACTACTTGACACCAATGGTCCTTACTAAGTAAAGTGATTTCTTTCACACACACAAAAAGAATCAGTGTAATAAACAAATCCTTTGTTGATCAGAATTTAAATAACCTATCAGTTAGTATCAGCAAAGGGAAAGCAGGTGCCTCGTGGCTACTGTAGGATTTTTTTCATCTTGAAACCCCTACCCACCCTGTTCAGCTCTTCCTTTGATCCCAGAAGAAATGTTTCAGCCTCTTATGTGTTTTTTAAGCAATCTGAATTAAAATTTAATTATGTCATCATTTGGTGATCTCAAATATCTATATACATTAGTGTTAGTACATTTCTCCTGAACCTGGTGTGTGCTGCTAAGAAGTATTCACACTTAAAACGCAGACATCTGCCTGGGCCCTGTTGAGTCCCAGGGGTGCACACACACTCTCAGCAGGAGCGGGGAGAAGAGAGGAGCCTGCACACACCTCCTTTCTTGAGTTATATGCTATTATTTCTTTGTTAATGAACAGAGTGGGTTCCAGTGTGGTGCTTACTTAAGAAAATACGTAGCAGAGATAAAAATGTCATCCAAAGCTTGAAGGGACATCAGGAAAGCTTTACACCTGTGAGAGGGCAGAGACAGAAAGGGTTTCCTCCTACCTCCTGTCTCTCACTCTTTACTCTTTTCCTCTTACCCCCTCATCTGTTTCTTTCTTCCCTTCTAGATCTGGGCTTTCCTCTCCTCCACCCTCCTTCCTACATTTTTCCTTTCTCTAAGAGAATGATGCACTCGACTGTCTGAAGCTGAGGATCCCCGGGGACTGTGTCAGCCACACAGGATTGTCGCCACTCCTTGCCACACCTTTCACTTACCTGCTGTTGGGTCGCAGCTCCATTCTGCTCTTTGGTCCACAAAGAGACCAAAGCCACTGCCTTGAATCAGGGACTGGGTCCCGCATGATGTCAGTCCCCAGATGGTGACCAATTGGTCAGGGGGTTGGCAGCAATCTCGAAATTCAGCTGTCTCTTCTCCATGCGCTCCTGCTAGAGAGAGAGAGGAGAGAAGGATGTGGCGAGTACCTATAATAACTCTCGTGCACAGGGCCCTGCGTGAGACTGAGCCTGGGAGCACCGGAGTGAGTGCAGTCATCAGGACAGCTGTCATGGTGTAGCCCATCTCCTGCAGTCCATAGGCCCACAGGGCAGCTCTCTTCTACCCCTTTGAAGTTAGGAATGCCCATGGGGCTTAACTTTAGCTGGTGGAGTGTGAGTGCAAGGGTTATTATCTTCCTTTGGGGCAAACATGTTCAGTTCACCATGTGCCCACTCTTCCTGCTGTGGTCATGATCATGAGCCCTCAGCCCAGGTTCCTGAGTTAGGGCGATAGCAGAGCCCCCTGCCAGTGCAGGTGAGACATGCACTGATAAGCTAGAAACATGTTTTTGTTGTGTGAAGCCACTGAGACCTGCGGGTGGTTGGCAGAGCGTAATCTGATTCATACGAAGAGTCAGCCATGATAGGACCCGGCCTTGCAGGTTGGAAACATCCTTGTTGTTTTCTTCTTATGCTTTCTCCTTAATACCGAAGTGTTTTTTTTGTGTGTGTGTGTCCCTCTCTCCTCTGCTAAGAAGGAAACCTATGAAGAAATCTTTCCCATTATGAAAGTAAAACATTTATATGAAAATGTACATAAATCACAGAGATTTCCAAAAAGCAAACACATTGCAGCCAGCCCCAGGAGGCTCCCGTGCATCCTCTCAGCCAATTCTGTCCCCCCAAAAGGAATCCCTATCCTCATTTCTAAAGCTGTAGGTTCACAGGGCGCACTATTGCATGTCTGCCTTTGGATCATAACAGGCATCTGTGTTGGTGTGTGTAGCGGGAATTCATTCACGTCCATTGCTGGATGGAATTCTGTTGTATGAATATACCACATTGTATCCATTCTACATTTAATTTTCTGACATGTTGGCTGTTATAAATAATGCTGCTGTGAACATATTTGGACACACTTATGTAAGTGTTTATGTGGTGAGTATGTGTCTAGGGTGGAATTGCTGAACATGGAAAGTGGCATGTTCAGCTTCAGTAGACACTGCCAAATGGTCTTCCGAAGTGGCCGAACCGGTTTACACCCCCACCAACAGCTGACATGAACTCTGCCATTCTCCCCACTGGTTTTTTTTTTTTTTTTCCTCTATATACCTTTGTATCCTTCAGCAGAATTTTCTTTGCTGTCTTCCTTCCCTTGGTCAGTCCTTTACTAGTAATAATATTAATAACTGCTAACTGTCTAGCCTTTAAATGAGCTAGACATTAGGATGTGCACTTTGCAGGTCAATCAGTCATGGAGGAACAACTTGGAGATAGGTATTATTATTCCCACTCTACTGAGAACAAAATCTAAAACTCAAAAGAAAGTAACTTGTGCAAGGGGCACAGCACCATTAAATTTAGAGGCAGGACTTGAACACAGCCCAGCTCCAAAGCATGTATTCCTCTGCTATAAAACTTTTCTGCTCCCTTGTTCTGTCTTTGACCTAACTTGACCTGTGCCAAGAGATATGTGTCTAGTCCATGTGAATGCCTGGGTTCTGGGGGAGCCCAGCCCTTCACTCTGTGTTGTCCAGCACCACGTATGTGCATGGTACTTGATAAACTTTTAAAATAAAGGTTTGTTAATCAGGTTTTCCCCCTTCTTCCTTTTCCTCTTTCTTTCCTTCCTTCCTTGTGAGAATATAAGGAATTGTTTGGTAAAAACTTTGCTTTGTTGCTAGAAAAATGTGTCTAAACATCAGATTTCCATATGTCGTTTAGTCAAAACATATGCTACTTCCATTGACATCACTCCAGGTTGAAAATTGCTGCGTATATCGTAAGATGTCATGGAGGGAGAATCAGAGTTACAAATAAAGCTTCAAAAGGTTTTGTCATCATAAAACGGACATAGAAAAAATGAAGGAAGAAAGAAAAGGGAGAGGAAGTAAGAAAGGAGGAAAGAGAAAAGGAAGGAGGGAAGTAATCATGTGATATGCTGGATATGTCAATTTCCTTGACTGTAGGTTACATTTGATACATGTATATCAAAACATCTTCTCACATACCTTAAATGTATACAATTTTAAAAAGAATATGCACATTTTTCAAAGGCTTACATGTATCCCCCCAGGGTACCCCATGGTGCTGCAGTAAATTCACTGGAGCACCCTGGGATATTTTAAAAATTTGAAGAAAATACAGCAACATCTGTCAGATGCCAGGCAAAATACTAGCTCAAAATAGTTCACAGTTTTCAGCATTAGATTGTGCAACTTTTCTTGATGACACCATGTCTTTCTAAGACTGGATTTTTCAGCAGTTGCTGTGATAAAAAAGCAAGTATCAACTGAAAACAAATGTGGAACAAGAAATGAAGGTTGGTGATCATATTCCAAAGTTTTGAGAAGTGATGCAGTGCCCAACAGAGGTACACCTGCTATTAATAAGTAATTGTGGGAGTTTTAATATGAAATACCATTTTTCAAGTGATTTTTTCAAACAGTTCTTATCAAATATTACAACATAGATACTTATTAAGTTGTCAGGACCTACCTCCTTAATAAATGGAAGGGTTAATCATTTCTTTTGGCCTAGGGGTGCTGTGAATCAACAAAGTGAGAACTTACGCTCTGTGATACAATCTGAGTCGGAGATCCATACCAAAATGAACCTGGAGTCCTGATCACTTCTCAATATATTTTGTTCTTATTTTAAAGAAGAAGCGTATCAGTAGCATGTGTTTGATAAGTTGTACTTGGCTTGCCATTGAGTTTGATTTTCATAATGTTGGAACTAAAGCAGTTAAGGATCTGAATCAACCAATTCAGGTCTCAAGGTTTATTTGCAATAAAAACTTGCCGCAGATATAAGGAAAGTATATGAGATTTGTGACATCGGCAAACTTTGGTTCGAATTCCAGGCAGGCCATTTTGTCTTTTGACCCTCATCTATAAAATAAAGTCATTGAAAGATGAAATGAGACCACGTACATGACACATACCATTATATTTTATGGTTAGACACTTAAAGGTGAAAATCAATTTTATAAAGTTAGGTGTTTTAAATTCTGATATCAACACACAGCCACCCTAAAGATTTATATGTGGAATGAAAAGATTCTTGCCTCAAGGGACTCTAAGTCTGATTCTAACAACTGCAGCAAAGGAGGAAAAATTCAAAGAAAATGGATTGCAGCTGTATTTGAGAAGATCAAATTAATGAATAGTGTGGAGCACAGATTTGGGTGGCCAGTCTGAGATCAAGAAGGAGGCTTTCCATAGCCAAAGATGAAAAGAGCAACCAGATTAATAGGGAGGCCTAGAATTCATGCCCTCCCCCACCCTGCCTTGGGGATAAAAGGAAATGCAGACACTGTTATTCTTCATTAGTTTTCTGTCAATTATTTTCTCACGGTACTGTTTCCTACAGTTCCATAGTTGAAAAATCTCAACTATGTAGAAGTCGAAGCAAAGGATTTTATTTGGTCTCTTCTAGTCTTCTAGTTTATGGGCATCTGAATACACTTACGAGTACTAATGAAGCTAGTCCCCAGGAAAAAAGAGTGGAGGGAACAAACTAGGGTCAAGGTAAGGAAGACTTGGACTTTGAAAAAGCCTAAAGAACGAGGAATTTTACCTCCTAGGCTTATCTAATCTGCTTTTAATATGCCTAATTAATCATTATAACTATAGACATCTGATTCCAAGAACCAACACATGCTTTCATCACTGCTATTCAGCATTGTACTGGATCTAGTGAGAGCTATTAGACAACAAAAAGAAGTAAAAGGCATCAAATTGGAGAGGAAGAGATAAAATTTCTCTATTTGTAGATGACATGATTTTCTATATCAAGAATCCTCAGGTAAGTTACTTGAGCTAAAAAATGAATTTAGCACAGTTACAGATTACAAGATCAATACACAAAAATTAGTTGTGTTTCTATACTCCAGCAATGAACAGTCCAAAAAAAGAAATTGAGGACACAATTCAATTTACAATACATCTAAAGAATTAAATACATAGGAATCAATCTGACCAAAGAGGTGAAAGACTTGTATACTAAAAACTGAAATAAACATTCTTCCTGAAAGAAATTTAAGACTATCTAAAAATGGAAAGGAAAGGCATTCCCTGTTTATGAGTAGGGAGACTAGCATTGTTAAAAGTCAATACTACCTAAAGTAAGCTATAGATTCGATATAATCTCAATTGAAATTCCTATAGCCTTTGGTGCAGAAATAGAAAGCCAACCTTCAAATTCATATGGAATTACAAGAGACCCCAAATTGCCAAAATAGTCTTGAAAAAAAAACAATAAAATTGGAGGATTCACACTTGCCAACTTCAAAGCTTTGCAACAAAGTTACAGGAATTAAAATAGCACCATACCAGCATAAAGACAAATATACCATTTTCTAGCAACAAACAAAGGTTTACCAAACAATTCCTTCTATTTTCACAAGAAAGGAAGGAATAGAGAGCCCAGAAATAAATTTTCATATATATGGTCCATTAATTTTTTTTTTTTTTTGAGACAGAGTCTCACTATGTCATCCTTGGTAGAGTGCCGTGGCATCACAGCTGACTGCAACCTCAAACTCTTGGGCTTAAGTAATTCTTTTGTCTCAGCCTCCCAAGTAGCTGGGACTCCAGGCTCCTGCCACAACACCCAGCTGTTTTTCTATTGCAGTTGTCACTGTTGTTTAGCTCGCTCAGGCTGGGTTCAAATCCGCCAGCCTTGGTGTATGTGGCTGGCACCCTGCCCACTGAGCTACAGGAGCCACCTGGTCAATTAATTTGCAAAAAAAGTACCAAGGCCTTTCAATAGAGAAAGTCAAATTCTGCTGGGAAAACTGTATATCCACATGCAAAAGAATAAATCTGGACCTTTACACTATATACACAAGTTACCTCAAAATAGATCAAAGACTGAAAACTTAAGAGGTAAATTACAAAGCCCATAGAAAAAAAATTGAGAAAAATATTTATGACATTGGATTTATAATGATATCATAGATGTGATACCAAAAGTGCAAGCAACAAGAGAAGCACTAGATGAATTTGACTTCATCAAAATTAAGAACTTCTGGGTATCAAAGGACCCTATCTAGAAGGCAAAAAGACAACCTACAGATGGGAGGAAACACTTATAAATCATATATCTGCCAAGAGTTTAACATCTATAAAATATACAAAGAACCCCTACAAGAAAAAACAAGAACAAAACACAACCCAATTCAGAAATGAGTAAAGGATCTGAATGGACATTTGTCCAAAGAAGATATACCTATATCAATGGATAGCCAATAAGCATGTGAAAAGATACTCAACACTGTGAGTCATTAGGGAAATGCAAATTAAAATCATGACGTATTATCTCATACCCTTAGGATAGCTGCTGTCAGTAAAAGCAGAAAATAACAAAGGTTGGTGAGGTTGTGAAGAAATTGAAACCTCATAATTTTTTGGTAAAATGATGCATTTGTTGTGGAAAATAGTGGTTCCTCAAAATTTAAACTTATAACTACCATATGATCCAGCAATTCCGCTCCTACATATATATTCAAAAGAATTGAGAGCAAGGACTCAAACAGATGTCTGTGTACTAATGTTGATAGCAGCGTTATTCACAATAGCCAAAAGGTGAAAACAACCCAAATGTCCACTGACAGATAAGAGCATAAACAAAATGTGGCATATACATAACAACAGAATATTATTCAGCCATAAAATGAGTGAAATGCTTCAATATGGATGAACCTTGAAAACATTAGAATCAGTGAACTAAGCCAGACATGAGAAGAATATTGTGTGACTCTACTTACATGAGGTACCTAGAATAGGCAAATTCATGGAGACGGAAGGTAGGATAGAGATTACTGGGGGCTGAGGTGAGGGGGAAGGAGGAGTTACAGCTTAATGGACGCAGAGTTTACATTGGGTATGAGGAAAAAGTTTTAGGTGTAGATAATATGCAAGCAAAGTATCTAGAAATCAAACTAACAAACAAGTTCAGATCACGTTTGAAGGATTTTGATGCCATACTAATGAATCTAGACTTTATTCGATAGTCAGCAAAGAACCGCTGTAGGCTTCTAAACAGGTTCTCCTACCACTCTGGGAGGCCAAGGCAGGCAGACCACTTGAGCTGGTGTTCAAGACCAGCTTGAGCAAGCATGAGACCTTGTCTCTACTTAAAACGAAAAACTGAGGCAAGAGGATCACTTGAGCCCAAGAGTTGGAAGTTGCTGTGAACTACAACACCATGGCCCTTTACCAAAGGCAAAAAAAGTGAGACTCTGTCTCAAAATAAATAAGTAAAAATAAACAGGTCCTAAACATCACAGGATATGAGGAAAGTCACATTTGGAAAAATGAGCAGTGATAATGTGGGGATGGCTGGTTCTCCTGCTGGAGCTTAGGGTCAGTGGGCTCCCCTTACTTTACCCTGGACTGATGCTTCTGGAAACATGCAACATAGTAATCACTTTGCTGGGATTGGGAAGAGATGATGAACCTGTACTTCCGAGTGTCCAAGTCTGTGAGTGCTATTAGTGAGCCTCAGCACAGCCAGTTGGTGGCGGCCCTTGCTCTTGCCGTTGCCCTTACTGGTGCTAGGATTGTTGCTGATACTGGAGTTTTATTTGTTTTGTAATTGCTGCCGCAAAACATAGCTGGAACGGGTTACGTGGATCCCATCATTATCTCAATTAAGAAAGTGCCTCAGTAAGAGGCAAGCCCTGTCTTTGTAGTTCAGCATCTTTGATCCTCACTTAATCTTCGCTTTGGTACTTCCACACCAAATAGCTTCTAGGGACCTAGCAACCCTCTATCCCTCCAACGCCTGCTACCTTCTCTGCTTCTCTACTGTGATTTGAACGATTGACTCCAGCTTTCCAGTTTTGATCTTCTGTATCTCAAATTCTCTTACTACACATGTCCAGTTAAGAATTCATATTCCTTCTTACTAAATGGATATGAATGCTTTACAAAAAAAGCCCCTATCTCAGGCCATGATCTGAGAGGGCAGACACTCCTGGTTGCTTGTTTCTGTGGGTTTTCTGTTTGTTGGTTTGTTCCTTTGTTTGTTTTCAGCCTGAGTGATTTCTGCAGTCTTCCTTGGTATCGTGTGAGATGTAAGGGAAGGGCTTCTGCTACCACAGATACCATGGTTCACCACCCTTAATTCCAGATTTCACAGGAAAACTCTAAATTGCTGATCAGTGACCCCTTCAAATGTTAAAATTTGGATGTCTACAAGACTAGGAAAACTAGACTATAATTTGGTCTCAACTTCATGTTTTGAGCCTGAGTAAGTAACCCTGATGATAGCATAGTCTCTCACCCAGAAAACAGCGGTGAGTAGTCAATATCACAGCTTCTTTGGTTTTATATCCAAGAGTAAAATCGGAGGTCAGACAGAAAACACAGCAGGAGAAGGAGCTTATAGAATCACCATCCCAACCAGGGGAAGTAAAGGATTGTTTAAATTTCGCTTTTAAATGTTTTACATGAAGACAAATTCAGGATGGATTGGGTTTTGTGTCTTTTCACAGAATGATCTTCAAGCCTCTGAAGGAAGGTCTGCTGTGACGGTCGGTCGCTCTCAACAACTTTCATCTTTCCCCCTGATTTTACATCTTTTTGATCTCTGATTCTCTAGTAGTTTTCCTTCTCATCTATTCCTCTTCATCCCAACCGTGCAAGTTAAGATCTCAAGCCTTAACTTAGGATCCCTCTTCTCTTTTCCCCTCTTAACCCAACAACCTCCAAGATTTTTTTTTTTTGCAGTTTTCGGTTGGGGCCGGGTTTGAACCCGCCACCTCTGGTATATGGGGCCAGCGCCCTCCTCCTTTGAGCCACAGGCGCCGCCCAACCTCCAAGATTTTTGAAGGCAGAAAGGTTGGCAGTGTCAAAGCAATCTCTAGAAAGGCAGAGGTTGGTTGGATACCAATCTAAAAATTTTAATTTTATCAAAAATCAGATTGCTTTGTGGCACCAGAATTATGACAAGCTACAAGGACATTCAGTAGCTAAAAATGTTGTAGTTCAGGTTGAAGAATATTTTTAATGCCTTTAGACATACAAATCAAAAAGAAAGTGGGGGGAAGGCAATTTAACACCAGCTTTCCTTCACGCTGTGTGGCGGAGTCAAGCTATATATCTGAGGAGCTGCAGTAACTCCAATTAATATCAAAAGCGAAATGTGTGGCAACCCACACTGAAGTCACAAATTTAAAGCCCCAGAAAGTCACCACTGGCTGCCATCTGGTAATCAATCCTGAATAACCTCTATCTCTCTATAATGTGTCAGGGAATTTAAACTTTCTTACAGTAATATTTGAAAATCGGAGTTGTGAGTTGAGTAGGTTGTATGGAAAAACTGCTCTTTCTCAGCGCTGGCTAAGAAGAAATCAAGTGTATCTCTCTGCCTCATTCAGATCCCAGTCTTTCTTAAAAGGACAGGGGTAGAGGGCCCTGCAGGACAGCCCGGAATAAGAACAAGAGGAGCTCACAGAGCATGGAGTTGGACCCCTTTCTTTATAGACAGAGAGACTGAGATTATGGAGAGTTAAGTGATTTATCCAAGGTCAGCCCTCTAGCTCGAGCATTTCTGAAGGAGGACCTTAAGTATTCTCTTAGGAGTTGAGATGCTTGGGTTGAAACTCTGGACTTACCTGTTTGGATGTATTTAGTATGTTCACCAAGTATCATTTGATATATGCTTGCCAGAGTGGAGGATCAGCAAATGAATAAACGGAATGAGATCTCAGTGTATCTAAATAACAGAGTACCAAAAACTAATAGCAGAACTGCCTGAAATTTCAAAAGTTTACTAAGAAATGGGGAAGGGGTGGGCATGGGCTTTCAGTCTAACTGGGGTGTCTTTTCTTTTCACCAAGTATCTTTCAGTTGAGCCCTGCAACATATTGGGCATTATAATATATCTGCACATATACTATGAAAAGGAATCACTTGGTCTTTCACTATGAAACCAAATCCTGCCCACTTCAGCTCATTTGTCAAGCAATATTATATTCTGTGTATGCCCCAGCACATTCTAATGATCCAGGGAGACCTCTCACCATTTCTATGACATGGCCACAAACAAGTTAGATTTTTTAGGAGATTATATTGGTGATAGGAAAAGAGGAACAGGATTTTAAAAAATTCTTCCCTCCATCTACCTAAAATAATAGATTATGTTCATTTGGAGGGAAAATTACTTGGCATCCAGAGAAACTTGGAGGAAAATAAAAACTTACTGGGCACATAAAAGGAAGGTAACATCCAGCCAGGCTTTCAATTACTTGGTCAACTAGTTTACAACAAGAATGGGCATAAAATAGCACTCCATACTAATAGCAAGGACAAAACCCAGCCCCTCGCCACCACCTCTTATTGAAAAATAGCAGGAAGGGATGGGCCCCAGTCTGTGCTTTCCTTTATCTGGAAGAGTGAACTCTATTAAAAGACATTTGCTCTAAAAATCATCATGTGAGGAAAAGTAGAGCTCTCATCTGAATTTCCTCTAATGTCTAAAACCAAAAGTTAACACCACAGACTATTAATATTTTCCTAAGAATTTATATGTAGTACCTTCTCTCTTTCTTTTTTTCCTTGATCTTCAGGAGAAAAAAAATATTTTAGAACTGCTTGGTGCTGGTGACAACTTCCCTTGTTTTCAGAAGATGACAGGTACCAGGTCTTCCCCTCTGCTGATAATTTCCCCTGTCTCTAAATGTTTTGTAATCAGATGAGGTAGCTCCAGAATCTCTTTATTCCAAACATAGCCAGGAAGTAATTTCTCAGACAGTTTAACTTTGATAGCAGGTAATTTTAATCCATTGCAAACATCAGCCTGACATGGACTTGTTATCTTCATTATTTTAATTACTCTTTGGGGCCACTTTTCCCCCTTACTCTTTCCAGGAAGGAGTGAACGAAATTGGCAGCTTTAATCTTATCATGCCATGGACCAGATAATTTTTTGCTTAATAATGACATCATTTAGCTGCATACCTTAAGTAATGAAATTTGTTTGTGAAACTCTTTATCTTAACTTTAAAAAAGGGAAAAAGTTACCCTTTTTTGATGGGAAGTCACCCACCTCTGTCACACTGCTGTCTGGGCTGTTCTGAACAGCTGACAGTTTCCGTTAATTTAGTTTCATTCCCCAGTTCAACTTCCTATATGGAAAGCTGGAGTGATTTTTGAATAACAGCAAGTAATATCTGATGTGGCAGCAACTGGCAACTCTGACATTGAGCTTGGCTGTGGCCATTACCCAGGATCCCTCGCTTCTCCTTGAGAAGCAATTACAATTTCACAGGCTGGAATTAAAATTCCCTGTGGTATGCAATAGAGCAACTGACACTGTCAAAGTGATTTCAAGCTGCTAATCTCTTGCTGGAGTATGAGTGAAAATAGAGTTCCTCTTCATGGAAACGGAGGTCTGACAACTTTAAAACTCAGTATCTTTGATATGTTTTAATTCGCACCAAGGTCAGCTGGCACTGCCTCCTCCCAACAAAACTTGTTAGACCACTAGATGGTGGAAGACAGGGATGTTTTCACTGCAGTTCGGTGGGGAAGAGGAAGACGTGTTCAGACTGGGAATGAAAATCACAAAAACTGGCCTAGTACTTGTACGAACTAAAGGAAAAGAGAAGAGAATGTGGAACAATTTGTGAGGTCTAATCTGGGGAAGCACACAGAGGACAGATGCCCTTCGAGGTGGGTTCTCCAACAAATCTTCCTGGAGGTCTTCATCTCACAAATCAGTGGGTGCCCTGCAAGGAAAAACCCACAGGCAGCGTGTTATAAGAAAAAGCTCAGAGCTTTGGGCATTAGACCTGGGTTTGTATTCATCTCTTCGCCTTCACTGGGTGACCTCTCAATGAAATTTAAACTCCTTAAGACTCAGCTTCCTCATCTGTAAAATGGGTTCATAGGTGTACAGACCCACCTTGCAGAGTTGTGATGAATCAGGTATGAAATTGCTCCTCACAGTGGCCCATAAGGACTAGATGCTGGTTAAATATTAGCTGTTATTCACAAACAGGCCTCGTCCAATCAGGTTCCTCAGCCCTTGTGACTTTAGTCATAGACAGTGACCATCAGCAGAATCATTTACTTGTTTGTGTTCAGTGACTCACTTCTGAAATTTAAATTTATTTTAAAGGAAAATGTCTATCGTGAATAGGAAACCTGTATCTCTTGCCATACATAGTTATGGTTTAAAACAGTGAGAAATTAGAGCTATTAATAAACTCCACTTAGGCGATGTTGCTCGAAGAAGGCTCTGGACTTGAGGAGCATGTTATTCGGTTAAAAAACAAACAATAGAAAAGGGGAGAGGGGAACTGCTAGGAGGCTGTCAAAGCCACACTTAGCCCAAACTGAGCCTTGCTCTTCAGCTGAGGTCTTGAGCCACAATCCTTCCCATCCACCACCCAAACCTGCCTTTGTGGGCCTGCTCCATTTCTATTATCCTGCTTTCTCCATTTCCTATAGCCTCATTTTCATATTACCTTCAAAAATGGGGAAGGAAGTATATAGCAAAGAAGTGAATCAACCCGTCCAAGTTTCTCTTTCACTGACCTCCTTGGACCCTGACTTGAGTTTACGAGTGAAAACGTAGAAGTAACACTCACTCTCCATCTTCCTGACAAAGAAATTGCCAGCAGGGAGAGTTGATGGGAATCCAGCGACACCCAGCCACTCCTGAATTTCATGGTGGTTGCGCCCTGATGGCACAGAGCCAGTGGACATCCTACCCCAACTCAGACGTCATCTTCTCCTCCCTGAGCGGCCATGCAGACAGGAGCTCGGAAGCCTCTCGTGCATTTTCATATTTCATGTCTACTTTTGCCCTGGGATGACATTTGCTCTAACCAATTTTTCAGTTCTCCTGGAGATATACCCAGGTGTGGAATTGCTGGGTCAGGTGGTAATTCTGTGTAATTCTTTGAAGAACCTCTAGACCACTTTCCTAGACATCTGCCTTTGGCTACTCATTCTGCTGGGTTATATATTTCCATTTCCTTCAATCCTCTTAAAATTTTACTATAAAATGTTTAAAATATCCAAATTCCAGAAATTAACAAACCCCAGGCACCCAACACTTGTCTTTGGTAGCTGCCAGCTTTGTGCCACACCTGTTTCCTCTACTTTCCCATCCACTGCTCCCCATTTTATTTTTGCTCAAATTGTTCAGAGAAAATGTCAGCAATGTGTAATTTCTCTCAAGGAAACTTAAATATGCAACTAAAATAGGGAGCAGCATGTTCTTCCATAGTCACTGTAACACAATTAACACTAATTTCTTCATATCAATCAACACGTCGTCTGTATTTACATTTCCCTCCAATAGTCTTAAACCTTGTCTTGCCTTTTATTTGTTTGAATCAGGATCCAAACAAGGTCCAGTATATGAATATTGGATTAGTTAATCCTCTGAAGCGTCCTTCAATTGGTTTTAATCTCTTTCCCTTTTATCTGTCCTACTGATTTGTCTTGTAGAATGTCCCTCTTGTTGGGTGTCTTGTAGAAAGTCAGGTGTCTTATAGAATGTCCCTCATTCTAAAACTAGCTAATTTCTTCCTTGTGATGTTGCCTATATATACTCTTCCAAAGCAAAGAAGGAGCTAGTCAGTTTCTATAGCTGCCACTCTCAAGCTTTAATACCAACCATAAGAATCACCTGCGATACTTTTTTAAAAATTAAAGATTCCTGGTCCTTGTGCCCTTCACTGTTCTGACCCCACACCCTGTTCCAGACAGTCTGATTCAGGTCTATATTGCAGCCCAGGTATCACATCTTTTGCAAGCTCCTCGGGCAATTTGCAAGGTGGGGCCTACCTATAAGATAGAAGCACCATAGTAATGGAGTTTTATCAGATTACCTTTGCTCCTTGACTAGGGAAACACTTATGGTGCACTGAAGGAATCACAAAAGTGTCATAAGGGCCTAGCAGAGAAGACAAAAACAGATTTCACTTCTTCCCAAGCCAAGGAACATTCTGGTAATAGGTTAAGCGCTTGGGACCTACCAACTCTGGGATGAAGACCCTCTGTGGAAGGAAGTCACTATGCACAACCACACTGAGGAGAAGGGAGTCGTGTTCCACCTGCCCAAGAGCAGATATGCAAGGGGACGAATAGAATATGTGGAAAAATGGAATTAAGATAAAAATAAGAAATACACACTTTATCTCTCACGATATGCTCCATCAAGGTCAAGACACTTTTGTAAGCAATGATATCCACCCTTAGTTCATCACTACAAAACTGAGAGTCTTGGGAACTTCACTGCATCAATGTAGTCTTTATTATGTTATTAGTTGAAGAAAAATGATTTCCCCTTTAAAGTTTTTTTAAGATTAGGAAACAGAAATCAGATGGTTAATGATTCCACTGAAACTCTCATAAAATTGCCCATGTTTGATGAGACAAATGAGGAGGAGCATTGCCACAAGGAAGACTCTCTGGTGAAGCTTTCCCAGGCATTTTTTTAACGAGAGCTTTGGCTAACTTTATCAAAGCACTTTGATAATAAGCAGATGTCATTGTTGACTCTAGAAAGTTAATGCACAAAATGGCTTGAGCATCCCCCAAAACTGTTGCCATGATCCTTGCTGTTGACTGGTCCACGTTGGCTTTGCCTGGACCAATCCCACCTCTTGGCCGCCATCACTTTGATAGTGCTTTGTCTTTAGGGTCCTGTTGGTGTAGCCATGTTCCATCTCCTGTTACAGTTCTTCAAAGAAATCCTTCAGTATCTTGATCCCACTTGTTTAAAATTTCCACTGAAAACACTGTTCTCGTCTAAAGCTGATCTGAGTACCACAGTTTTGGCACCTAGTGAGTGGAGAGTTTGTTCAACTTTAATTTTTCAGTCATAATTGTGTAAACTGAACCACTTGACATGTCTATGGTATTGGCCGTTATTTCTGCTGTTAATTGTTGGTCCTCTTCAATGAGGGCACAGTTTGTGAATGTTTCCCTCACAAATTGTGGGGATGGTCTTCCACAGTAGGCTTCATCTTCAACATCATCTTGTCCCTTCTTAAAATGAGTATCTTAAGCATTTGTAAACTGCTAATTTCACTGAGGCATCGTCCCCATAAACTATCATGAAGCATCAGTGATTTCACTATTTTCCACCCAAGCTTTACCATGAATTTGATATTTGTTGTTGCTTCAACTTTAGCAGAATTCATATTGCTCTGATAGAGGCTCTTTTAAACTGATGTCTTAGTCTTCTTAGTGCCTCAAACTAGATCCTGTGCAGACATATTAAAGCAAGGGAGGATGAGTTTATTTTGGTACAAAAAAATGGAGATCAAGATATCTTTGTTTAATGTATATTCTCCATGAAATTTGTGAAGTGAACCCTCATATATGTGATTTATTTAGAAAGCTTCTGCACAAAAGATTTGTCTCTTCTCCCTAATGTGTTTACTTATTCAATTATTCGTTTAAATCAGTATGGATTCATGGATGCTTATTATATACCTTGAGTTATAATTCAATACTACTTAATTTTCATGCTCAAATTGTTCCATCTTTGGCCATTAGATCTTTCAGTTGGTTGCTATATCATATTCTTTAATACCAATGTGGTAATTGTGTTTGTTTTGTTTTGATCACTTCTTTAGTGTCTGGCACTGCAAGATACTCCAGGCTCATCCTGTATCTTTCCTGCCCCAGTCCTAGAATCAATTATTTTGCCAAAGAGTCTTGGGTTTTTTTTGTTGTTTTCTTGTTTTTTGTTTTTGAGCCCTGGTTTCTTTATTTAGACAATGGTATTTGAAACCAAGATCTGGGTGCTAGGTACCCTTATTGTTGTTAGGGTGTCACTAGACCCTCTCAGGGCAAAGCAAAGAAATGTAAATGTATGTATATTAAATCATGTATATACACATTTCTATAAATATTTTTATACATGCCCAGGTGTATCTTTATCGAGCTATCCACAAGTTCATATTAATGTCTCTAACTCTAAACTGTTACCACACATATTGTTTTAGCATAGTTCTTTTACACGTTTACTTTTGCCTTTATTCTTACAGACTCTGCTCATTTCCAAAGTTAGAGAGGTCCACACCTTATTCTGCCAACCCTCTTCAGTGAGGTTGTTTCATAAATTTGGGATAAATTGAGATTCCTTTGCCACATTTTGCATTCCATCCTGACCACTGGAATGATTCTTAAAATGTGCTTCCACTGAGGTTTATTCTTTGTGTTGTGTCTTCCCTTAAGGTTCAACAGATGTTCAACGTGTTATATTCACCATTACAATATCATACAGGATAGTTTAACTGCCCTAAGAAGCCCCTGTGTTTTCCTCTTCATTTCTCTGGCCCATTTCTCGAGTCCCTGGGAACTAATGAAATACTTATCATCTCTCAAGCTTTTTCCTTTCTAGAAGGTCATGTAGTTGAAATCAGCCTTTTCAAACTGGCTTCTTTCACTTAAGATTCATCCATGTCTTTTTGTGGGTTGAACAGTATTCCATTGAATAGACGTACCATAGATCATTTATCTAGTCACCTTTTAAACAACATTTTAGTTGCTTCTAGATTTTGGTAATTATGTATAAGACTTCTATAAACATTTGTGTGTGAGTTTTTATGGGTTTAAGTTTTCAATTCATTCAAGTAAGTACCAGGTTCCAAGAAGTGTGACTACTGGATTTTACAGTAAGAATGTATTTATTTTCATAAGAAATTGCCAAACTGTCTTCTAAAGTGGCTGTACCCTTTTCATTCCCACCAGCAATGAAAAAGAGTTACTGTTCCACATCCTTACTAACAGTCTTATCAACTTTTATGAGTTTAGCCATCCTAATAATTGTATAGTGGTATCTCACTGATTTCTGTTAAAGGAAAACAACACAGAACTGTTTATTTCATAGACCACATGATTATCTATGAGCCCTGGAAACTGAGTCAATATGAATATGACCCATACTTGACCCTACTTCCCTCCTAGCTCACACTCCCCAACAACACAAAGAGAGGGGAGCTCTTGTCACTAAGGAAAACTTACTATTGAAATAGTTTGGGAAGTGTCAGTGTATTTCATCTAAAAATGTCCAAAGACATTTTATTAGTGAAACTCAGAATAACCTATGGTAGAAAAGAATTGTGTATCACAGATCATAACAGATACACAAAAGCCCCCCAGGGGCTCCTTTAGCCTATCTAGACAGCAGTTTCCATTACAAGTTTCTTATGCTGTGATAAAAACAAATCACAAGGACAGACACTGGAAAGCCCCATGCCACTCTGCAGACATCCGACGTTCTCTTGGCCCTGCATAGTTTTCTCCAAAGTGTGCACACTTTGAGCAGTTATAGCACAAAGCATTCTATCATCTGCACACTGAGTGAAAAATGTGAACATCAAACAAGAAGGAAATACATAGTACAGAGAGTCTCAAACCAATAAGCACTATGAAAATCCACATATCCCAACAAGGAAGTTCAGAAGTTGTTATAGCAAGCCCCACTAAACTGCTGGTGCTGAGCCCCTCATCACCTGAAGACCTGCAAATAGCTCTGGAGGCCACTCTACACACTGCCTGGACTTCTACTCCCAACAGATGGGTCAGTCGCTTGTCCCCCAAATGGCATTTTACTTATGATAACTATATAATTTATTAAAATTGTATTATAAAAGTGAAACATTGAGTTTTGGAAGGAGACTTGTGGCCATGATGTCAATGAACATGACATTGAATGCTTTGTGAAGATGGGATTTTTGTTGCGAGTTGCTAATAAAAATCATGACTAAAATAACTGAAAAAGAGGGAAAAGTTGTGCAAGTATAGAAGAAACTCATACCCAGATTTCTTCACAAATATAGAAGAAACTTGTACCCAGATTTCTTCACAAATGACCAAATTCTCACTCCTCTTCACATAAACAGAAGCTGGGAATTAGAGATGTTGGATGTGGTCTATACAAAATGATTCAATTCCAGTCAGCAGACCCATACTCAAAGAAGATGCTCTGGTGTGACAAGAGAAGATAATCAAGTGAATTCACATTTATATAAGAAGTCATTTTTTATTCCTTCACTTCAACTATATATTTTAATTATCTAGCCAACTTGACAAGGTATTGGAGACATTATTGCTACTGTAATGCTATCCTGGACTAATCTATCATTCTCTGCTTCAATTCAACCACACTTTTTACAACTTCATTATCCAATAAAATGACTACACTCGGGTTCCCAAAATACTGATTTCTTTGGCTTTGGGAAGCACAGGAGGTGGGGGTGGTCCTGGACGGCTGACCTGTTTCTCAGTGTACTTCAGTACACTGTGCTGATATCATCACTTTGTTCTTGTTACTTTTGCCTACAGTGGTATGAAGTATGTCAGAAGGCCCTGGAAAGGGTCCTAATTCAACAACTGATTTATGAAGCTAGCAAACTAATTTTCACTTCGATTACATATTAAAACAAA
The DNA here is from genome assembly GCA_963574575.1 of Galagoides demidoff. Classification (NCBI taxonomy): domain Eukaryota; kingdom Metazoa; phylum Chordata; class Mammalia; order Primates; family Galagidae; genus Galagoides; species Galagoides demidoff. The sequence continues at coordinate 52,802 of CAUYQV010195755.1, forward strand.
TGCAGGGTGATGGATAGGTTCTATGAATCAATGTGGCTGTCAACTGTCTTATTTTGGACACTGATGGCTCATCAATATTCTTTTCTGAGTGTTTGAAACTGGCAACTGTAAATGTTCAGTGATTTTAGTTTTATATTTCTGTTTGCATGTCTTACTAGTGGAAATGTTGACATTGAAGTATGCATGGTTGTGTAACAGATTATTTGGAGTGTCTGAAAAAAACATATTTATTCTTATTTTTATAAAGCTATACTGCTAACTGCCTAGCAACTACTGTTCCTTTTTTAATTTGTTAAATCATTGCTCCATCTAAAATTAGTCAGTCAAATAATTTTACTTAACAAATACTAATTTCACAAATCATTTTATGTGAATTATGCAATATTTGAATTTTAAAATAGCTTTGGGAATAACTTTGAAATCAGCCATGAATGGAGATTTGCTTTTAGTTGCCTGATTCATTTTTCTAGGGAGATTATTTATTTTGATCAACTCTTAAAATGAACCAGATTCTCTAAAATAAGTTTCCTTAAATACTGGTTTTTGAATATTGTAGTAATCAAAGAATAATACTTACTTTGGCATTTGCCATCACTATGCAACTATAGATTTTTGAAAGGAGAATTATCTCTAAGGCCATTTAATTTATTTAAGATTAATTCTCCCACCTCCTTCTAACAGGATCTGAGTTTTCGTGGATCTTTGGGGCTTCACATAATTGCCTGGCATTTTCAAAATAAACTATGTACTTTTTCTATTCATCATTAGCATTTTCCTAAAAGGTTGCAATGTTTCTCTACAGCAAATTTACTGATGTCATGAGCCATTAAACATTAAAAAAAAAAAAAAGAGGCTGTAAGTTCACTGCCCATTCACACAAGGAAAGCACCTGGGGGAAATGAGGGGAAGGCTCACTGTCCTTTATAAAGACATACTAGAGTTGTCATCCTCACAGCTCTCAGCCACTGACTCGCTCCCTGCTCTGTGACTTACTATAATCCGGCATCTCATTGTCAGAAAGAATTAGAGAAAAAGAACTAAAGAATAATAGGAGAAAAGGGGGGAATGATGCAAAATTTTAACACAGTCCAATTTATCATTTAATTTCAGCAATTACTCTTGATAACTTTTCAAAGAATTTGAAATACCTCATGGTAGGAGGTAAGTCTATAAGAATAATAACTCAGTAAGTCTAAGTCCCTGCCATGAACTAGAACCAACACTTTAAAAAGCACTTCCAGAAGTCATGTATTATTCTTAATCAAAAAAAATGTAAAAAGGAAACAATATGTGCTTTTTTAATTTACCAGGCACAATAGTAGGCACTTCATAAGAATAATCTTATTGAACACAATAGTTTTTAGAGTTATCAAAATTTGTATAATCCAAACCCAATTCACAGAGTGTTGAGATAAGTCCTGTTAATGAGACAAAGACAACCTAAAGATGGTTGTATTTTCTTTAAGGAAGTCCCTAGGTATAGCTGACAAAGCTCAGAAAAGAAACCTAGAAACAGAGAGAATCAAACTCCATAATGAAACGATGTACCAAGACTCAACTTTTAAAATGTCCCATACCTAATCATTTCATATGCCTGCTGACAACAAATATACTACCCAATGGCTAGTCCAAGGAGCTTTTAACAGTTTAAAAGCTGTTCTTTCAGTTCAGTGCCTGTAGCTCAATGGCTAAGGCGCCAGCCACATACACCAGAGCTGGTGGGTTGGAATCCAGTCCAGGCTCCCAAACAACAATGATAATTATAAGCAAAAATAGCCAGGTGTTGTGGTGGGCGCCTATAGTTCCAGCTACTTGGGAGGCTGAGGCAAGAGGATCACTTAAGCTCATGAGTTTGAGGTTGCTGTGAGCTCTGATGCCACAGCACTCTGCCCAGGATGACAGCTTGAGACTCTGTCCAAAAAAAAAAAAAAGCTGTTCGTTCCCATTAAAACTTCTCTGTCATCATACCAAAGGTCTGAAAATTACGTTTGTGAACTTGCCACAGTGCACTTATGTTGGCAGCACTGTACAAACAACTTGGTAAAGTTTCATAACCTTGGTATATAAGTGTCTCACGGCTTTGTTCATGTCTACATGCAGCAGTGTCTTGCTGAATACCCTTCATTATTGTTACGTGTTTCTGCATGCCATATGCCAACAGCTCTGATTGTCATTTCAGAAAAAGACTTCCAAATTGCTTTCAATGGTGGACCAGGTGCTGGCATCAGTGCATAGCTTCTCAAGGAAAGGGCTTTGAAGGTGACCATAATGATATTCAGCAATGAGGTATGGAGCACTTTTTCTAGGATGAGTTCAAAAACTTAATTGTCAGACCTTGTATAGTACAGAAATAAGAAAAAAAACTTAAACACATTAGGTGGCAATTCTTTTACACAGAGTCAGAAAACAGACTGGCACAGTGGCTCCCCGATGGCTTCAGAATCTCAGGTTCTTCCTAGCTTTCTGCACCAACATTCATAATGTGCTGTAGCTGTTTCCTCTTGGTCATAAGATGACTATCTGTCTCCAGCCTCACATTTGTATTTCAGGCAAGACTAAGAAGGAAAAAGGCTAAAAGAACTTCTAGCTGAGTTGACTTCTTTTAAAGCATTTCCCCAGAATTCTCACCCTATCCTTTCCACCGTCTGGAGACCTATTACATGAACACCCAGTGTTGCAAGACAGGCTGGGAAATGTGGTGTTTTAGAGACAGGCGCACTGCTACCAGAACAAAATCGGTGTTGTGTAAGTGCAGAAGGGGAGCGTGGATATTGTGCATGCACGCAGCAGTGAGGGCTGAGCCTGAGCGCTTCTCAAGTCAGTCAGGCCACCAGGCAGTTATCTCCTCTCTCCAGTTTTCCTTCCTGTGGACAGGTCCTTGATGGTCTGTGCCATCTCCTTCATCTTTGTTTTAACCCATTGCTTGAGACTTCCAGTAGCACAAGGCTCTTAAAAATCTTGGGTATCTTTAAAAATCCCACTGCAGGGTCACACCCCAGACCATTCATATTAGAATCTCTAGCACATGGTTCTCAAACTTGGCAGCACATTGGAACCACCTGAGAAGTTTTAAGGTGCCATCCCACCTCTGGAGAAGATAATGTAATTGGTCTGGGAGTTTTGAAAGCTCCCCATGTGTGTCACCCTAATATAGGGCTAAGTTTTAGAACTACTGTCCTAGGAGTCGGATTTAGCCATGAGTAGTTTCTAACATGTCTTGGGTCATTCCGATGTTCAGCCGAGGCTGAGAACCACATCAAGTCCTGAAGCATCTCAGTGCGCTCACTAGTGCTAGTTGACAGCTGGGGGCACGCTGCCTGTCCTTAGCAGCTGGAAATTGGGAGTCCACACTACTTGGTCCTATAGACAGACCACAGAAAGGAAGCTATTCAAAGATAAAGATTAAGACAAGGGGACAATGTAATGTCCACAGACTTATAAGATGCTAGTAATCAGCATCTATGTTAGTGGTTACTTGGTAAGGGATTTCCTATCCATTCACATTTTTGCATCTTCCATCCCTTCTCTGTAGGAGGGCCTTCTCAACAGCTGGGTCGGATTTCCACCTTTCAATTGTGGAGAGTGCTGGATGAGGATACTGTGGGGAGGGTACAGAAACAGACTGTCTGGGTTTACAGGCTTTCCTCCCTGGGGACAGCCCATGACTTCCTCGGACTGTCAGTGGGGATTTCTTTTTCAGAGAATTGTGTCTGTATTCGTACTATTCTTCTCATTTTGGATGGATGAGAGAGTGTGTTGTGTTTGCAGCATGCCTGCTTTGAATCGAAGAAGAGGTCAAAACAAATAAGATTCTTTTTTCCAATCATTTATAATTAATAGCAATTTTTTTTATATTATCGCTTCACGTAGGATTTATCATCTCAGAGGATTTGCTAGTGATTAAAAATGCTTTTAAAGCATTTCCAAAGCCTGCCCATTGGCCCAAAAGCTTGTTTTAGGGATAATCTAAGCTAAGGCCACCTTGGGGAAACAGAATCAGCTCTACAGTGAGGTGGAAAGAGATAAGACAGACACTCACTGAGAATTACTATAAAAGGAAGTTTGGAATTGAGAACATGGATCTGGCCTCAGAGTCAAGGTGGAACCAGATACAGGGAAGGAGTTTCCTGGACAATTCTCTAAAACACCCTAACACTGTCCCCTTCTGGGACTTCATCCAAAGGTTCAGAGTTTGTAATAATAATCGGCACCATGTTTAAGCACTGACTCTGTACCAGACGCTGTTCGAGGCCCTCTCTGCATTTTACCTTATTTAATCCATCCCACGGCCCATTTCATAGAAAAACAAATTGAGACTTGGAGGAGTAAAGCCCCTTGACTGAGGTCACTTAGCTAGTAAGTGACAAGGCTTGAAGTGTCACTTTAAGGGATTCCTTGAATTGCTTTATTTGAAGAAGAAGGAACAGGAGGAGGATGAAGAAAGAAAGAAAAAATAGAAGTCTAGAAGTGCTACAGAAAAGCTCAAACATCTGTACCTCGTTTTCGCAACATACTTGAATGACTTCACCTCCACATTTATTTCTAGACATAGGACAAGCATTTCATCAGCCAGGATAAGGCGAGGGTGGTAGGGGTGGTCATGACAGGCCCAAAGTAGGAAAAGAACGGATGGATGTGGTTTATTACCCAGTTCCCTCAGCTGTACGATGAGAGCAAGGCAGACTCAGAATCTTCATGTGCAGCCCTGGCTAGCAGCAGGACATACGGTGCCAAATAGCACACACGCAGTTTTTGCAGTGACAACTAAGGCACTGGCAGTACCCAGAAGCACAGAGTTGTTAAGAAAATTAGCTTCTGTTTGTATGATTGTGGAGCCTCTGGTCTTTAGTGGAACAAGAAATGAAAGCTAAATTTGGAAAGCTGATGTATGTGATCTCATCATCTCTTTCCACAGGTCCTCTCTCTAACTCTTCTTTTGAACACATGTTCGGCAGGATCTTATTTAGTGCCTTCTGTGTGTCCACTCTTATCCTGGGTATTGGACAAACACATTCTAACCATGAGTTCCAAGCCGTACATTTATTCTAAGTATTTCTAGTTAAAACAATCTTAAAGCTGAAAGTGATTTTATGAACTTCTATTGGCTACTGGTTGCTGACTGTATAACATCTCAGTTCCTGAGCTTAGTGCAAAAAGTTTCCCTCTATTCTGCCAACCTGTTTTGACAAACTGTGTTTGCCAGTCATCTCCCTGGCAACTCATCTCAGCTCTTCTGAAATTTTCATTGTTTTCTGCTCTGTCAACTGCTGACTCTATGTCTTTGCAAGTATTATATCTTCTGCATGACACACTTCTGTCTCTTATCTATGTGGTAAACTCCTATTTATCCTTCAAAACCCTGATCATACACCCCTCCATAAGACCTCACTGAGTCTTTCTCAGGCAATGTGAGTTGCCATACTGTTTTCATAACCCTCCTTTCGCACCTCCACAACAATCTTTCCTATTGGAACTTCTCCCCCAACAGAATGTAAAATCCTCAAGGGGATGTGTTATTTACCTGCTGGTTGGAGCTGCTTAACTGAAGTTTTATTGAATAAATGAATACAATTACACAAAATTGAAGCTGTGTCAAATAAGCTGGAGTTCAGCAGTAATAGATATATAAGTGTTTGTAAGGGGCAGAAATGCTGGAAAAATATTCAGAAGCATGTAAATTTTAACATGTTTAGGAATAGTAAACCTGCAGAAAATAACTGGGGGATTTAAATGTACTTAAAATTCATATAGTGCATAGCATTTAAAAGTACAGGATAATTAAATTCAAGTTAGAGGTATGATATCACTTGAAATGCTTTCTGGAGGCCTCCTGGAAGAGGTAAATTTGAAAGCTGTGCTTGAGAGGCAGGAAGGACAGATCTTTTCAGTTCATGGGAAATGGGCCCAGAAGGCCATTTCCAGGAGGAAAAAGAACATGAATGTGAAAGTGCGGAGAAGCTGAGGGCTTGGCTCCTGGCAGGTCCTCCGTAAATGTCCGTTGCTGTCAGAGTGTGAGGAGTATCCACTCCACATCCATCAACTAGTCTGATGTTTAACTAGTTGAGAACAAACACAGGATGCCAACCCAGGACGCGTTAAACAGCCTCATTTCCCAAAGCTCACCTTTCCTGGGAAACTGTGGATAAGGTGGTCTCCACATCCCAGTCCCAAACCTGAAACCTAAACCCCCACAGACTCAAAGGTGGGGGATGGTCCCTGCCTCTTGGAGAGCCTGGGACTGCAGCAAAGATGCCGGGAAGGTCATAGCCACCGAAGGAGCCCAGCTCGTGGCTCATCAGAGAGCACCAGAGCATGGAAGAGGCGGGACGTAGAGAATACTTTGTAAATATTTTATAAAATTTTGTAATGAATATTTTATAAATAAGCATGCATTTAGCTCCAATTTCCCCTTGACTCACATGTGTGGCCACGTTAGGGACACCCTGTATGCCAACCCTCTTATTTTACAGATAAAAAAAACAAAAGCAGAGACGAAGAGGGATTCAATGTCAGGCTTACAGTTTGATTACACCCTCCAGAAACATCATAAATTTCCACAGTTGTTCTGCGGTGACACTCAAAAGACTATCCTTGTCATTTTCAAAAGGTGTCAGGTTTCCTACGTGGGACACAAACCTTTGATTTACAAGCACGCCTCTTCACCATGCAGCCTCTTACGGTTCATTCTCCGTTCATCCTCGCAGCTGAAAATTTAAGATCCCCACAGTGTGAAGGAAGTGTTAAACTATACCATTAATGGAAGTAGGTCGTGCTAAATTGGATATCTGCGAGCAGTTTTATGAGCCATAAAAGTCAACATCTTTCTTTCATTACCTTTAAAGGCTGTTTACTTAAAAGATAAGGCTGGCCCAGCTCAGGGTACTCATTGAGAATTAGTGGGAGGGTCTGGCAGGAAAGAATAACAGGAAGAGATTTGGAATAAATGACCAGACTGTGGACACGGCAGCCCATGGACACAGGGACTAGCATGTCATTTATTTCTTCAAGAGCCCACTGGTCATACGGATGTGTGGGACCAGGCTCCAGATGGAGGACCCAGTCAAAAAAGCCGTCATAGCTGGCGCCTCGTTCTTCCTTCCCCGGGTGTGGTTCAGTGACAGCTTTCCCACCTCCAGGTGGCATTCATTACACAGTCCCCATCAACACCGACAGAAAGTTAAAAAACAGGCCGATTCCTCATGGTGGTCTCTGTAAGTCCTCAGCGTTTGCGGTCCTCTTCCTCCTTCCCCACAGGAATATCACATCTGAATCGGACACGGGGTGGTGTGCGTCGCACATTCACCCACAGAGGAAGGGCAGCTTCTTTATTTTCTTGCTAAATGATTTGTTCTTCTTTTGAAGCAGAGTTTTTCAAACTGTTTTTATCTCATGGTACACTTGAACCTATAGTTAAACTTCCATGCACACTTAAATTATGTTGATCAGAAAAAAAAAGTAAAAAAAGAATATACTTAATGTGCTTTGAACTTCTTTTGAAAATAATGATCTTTAAAGCTTTTCGTAGCACCCTTAAGATCCTCTCATGGTATATCTGTGTGCCGTGGCACACTGGTTGTAAATCACTACTTTTAAGCCTCCCACCTCTGTGGGTAACTGGAGGAAAGAGAAGGGAGGGAGAGAGGAAAATGGCTCTAATTCAGCCTAAACGAGCTATCTGGTAACAATGATACGAGCGCTAACATGTACTGAAAGCTAAGTCTGTGCCAGGCACCCTTCATTCATTTAATAATCATAACACTATGATCTGCCTACCACCATGAGCTCTGTACTCACACAGATGAGGAGACTGAGGCACAGAGAGGTTACGTAATGAGTCCAAGGTCACACAGCGAGTAAGTGGTAGCGTGGGGCCTCTTTGATGACATTCAGTGTGAGGGAAGTGTTAAATTATGCCATAAGTGATCAGCTTTTGACAGTTCCAGCCCCTCCCCTTGCTCTTTTGAAATATATCATCTAGAAAGATCTAGAATAGAGCTGCAGTGACAGAGAAAAGGACTGGTCCCCATCTCCACAAAGTGGCCTCTGTGTCCTCCCTGGTCTCTGCAGTGGAGTGGTTGACCTTATGAGCTATCTGCCAGGCATAAAAATGGGCTTCAGCTCTTCAACAGAAACAGACCAGCTTATAAGTCAACGTGCCAGGTCAGCATTGAGCTTGTTAGATCAGAGAACAGGTTTAGGGGAAATGTGGACCCTCAAATCCCCATTTCAAGCTAGGCTGAGGTAGCAGAGGAACTCCTTGGGACTCAAGGATGAGGAGTATGGCCTTCCTCTCATAGAATTCCATTCACAATCCATTAGGATGTTCCAAGGAATGATGTCTTCCAATATGGCAGTATTAGCAGCAGTTATAAATGTTTATAGTAGAAGTCAGAATTCAGTTCTAGTTCTGATGTGTGAACAGCTACATCCTTGGGCAAAGAGGCAGAGACCAAATGTGTTCTTCAGATCAAACAGAATAAATGCTAGAAATTACCTGTCAAGGTGAGATCGAGTTCCTCCAAGAGATGCTTTGGCTGAAAAGGACCCCAGGAGAAGAACTGAATTAAGCCTCCAGGAGTCTCTTCAAGGTCATATATAAGTAACAATTACAGGGTCTATTTTGGTCCTGAATGAGATGTGAAAAATATTAAAAGAGAGAATAGCACAAGGATAAATCTACCCAAGAAGAAACATTTAACACTTAATTCGTCATTTGCATATCTGTGTTCATAGCAGCATTATTCACGATAGTCAAGAGGTGAAAGCAACCCAAAGATGTAGTGGATAAATGGATAAACACAGGGTTTATACATAAATGGAATGTTATCTACCCTTGGGAAGGAAGTAAAGGAATAATAGTAAAAAAGGAAATTATGACATGTGCTATAACGTGGATGAAACTTGAAGACATTCTGCTAAGATAAGGCAGTCACAAAAAGATAAATACCATATATTCCACTTATACTAAGGTATTCAGAGTAATCAAATTCATAGAAACAGAAAGTAGAGTGATAGTTGTCAGGGTCTGAGAGAAAGTTGTTTAAATGAGTAAAGAGTTTCAGTTTTGCAAATGAAAAAGTTATGGAGATTGTACACTTAAATATGGCCACTTCACTGGTGACCATTAAACTATTAAAATGGTACTGAATCTTACATTTGAAAAAGGTTATTTACCCAGATGTAGTGGTGCACCTGTAGTCCAGCAATGAGAGAGGCTGAAGCAAAACAATCTATTGAATCTAGGAGTTTGAGACCAGCCTGGGCAGTACAATCTGTGTGGTATAAGTATGACCCCATGATGCCACCAGAAGGCTGTGCTGGCCTTCTCAGAAGGCTTTTTTCTCACATCTCAGAAAAAAGAAATAAAATGAAAATGGTTACATAACATTACTAAATTGTACTTTTAAAAATGGCAAATTTAATTATGTGTATTTTACCATAATTAAAAAATAAAACCCACAATACTTAACTCACCAAAACTGAAATGTATAATTATATTTGTTTCTATAGGAAATGAAAATGTTTCCTAGAATATTTCTATATCTCTTTGTTCTCAAACCAGTACAATGAGAGGCCCAGTTGATTCCTCTCAATATTCTTTCCCAAGAACTTAAAAAAAAATTGTTCTATTGAATGAAGCTCTATATAGATTCTCTTGGTCCTGGAACAAGAAGGTATGTGTAGCTGGGTGTTGTGGTGGGCACTTGTAGTCCCAGCTACTTGGGAGGCTGAGGCAAGAGAAT
>CAUYQV010195756.1:0-18937 GCA_963574575.1 Galagoides demidoff
TCAGGTTGTATTACAAGGTGATAATGATCAAAATAGCATGGTATTGACATAAAAATAGAGACACAGACCTATGAAATATGATAGAGAATCTAGAGATGAACCCAGCCACATATCATCATTTAATCTTTGATAAGCCTAACAAAAACATGCAAAGAATCCTTATTTAATAAATGGTGCTGGGAGAACTGGTTATCCACATGCAGAAGACTGACACTGGACCCGCACCTCTCACCACTGACAAAATTGATCTTGTAGGATAAAACATGGATATGAAACAATAAAAATTCTAGAAGAGAGTGTGGGGAAAACACTGGAAGATAATTGGCCTGGGAAAAATTCTCTATGAGAAAGACCCTACCCCCAGCAATCGTAGCAACACCAAAATAAATAACTGGGACTTGGTTAAGCTAAAAAGTTTTTACACACCTGAGAGTACCACAAACAGAGCAAACAGACAGCCCTCAGAATAGGTGATTTTTGCATGTTATAAATTATTTGTTATGACAAAGGCCTGATAACTAGAATCTACAGAGAACACAAACGATAAGAAAAATGCAAACAACTCTCTTTACAAGTGGGCAAGAGATTTGAACAGAAACTTCTCCAAGGATGACAGATGAATGATCAACAAACACATGAAAAATGCTCATTGTCTTTAATAATCAGAGAAATTCAAATAAAAACCACTCTAAGATATCACCTAACCCAGCAAGATTAGCCCACATCACAAAGTCCCAAAACACCAGATGCTGGCATGGATGTGGAGAGAAGAGAACACTTCTATACTGCTGGTGGGAGTGTAAACTAATATAGCCTTTTTGGAGAGAAGTATGGAGAATCTTCAAATATCTAAAAGTAGATCTTCCATTTGACTCTGCAATCCCATTACTAGGTATCTACCCAGAAGAAAAATAATCATTTTACCAGAAAGATATTTACATAGAATGTTTGTTGTGGCTCAATTCATAATTGCCAAATTGTGGAGGTAACCTATGTGTCCATCAACCCATGAACAGATCAACAAACTGTGGTGTATGTATACCATGGAATATTATTTAGCCATTAAAAAAGACAGAGACTTTGTATCTTTTACATTTACCTGGATGAAGCTAAAATACATTCATCTCAGTCAAGTATCACAAGAATGGAAAAATAAATATCCAATGTATTCCATACTAATATGAAATCAATATATAAACAATTACATGTTCCTAAGAATAATAAAACACTATTATAGTTCAGTTTGGGAGTAGAGGGACACAGGAGGGTGGAGGAGGGAGAATGTATGGCAAAAGGAGGGCGGGTATGAGGTGGGATCTCACCTAATGTGCAATTGGAGAAGAGCCCCTTCCAGCTAGCTGGGTAAGGGGCTCTTCTCCATTTGAAACTCTGCCCTGGAAGTGAGAACAGTGTAACCTAAATATTGTACCCCCATATTAATTTGAATAAAGTTAAATTAAAAAAAAATAAGGAAAGTGTGAGGACACTGTCAGAGCCAAAAGAAAGCGGAGGAAATATAATGTGATATCTCAGATGGAATTATGAAACAAAAAGAAAACATTTGGTAAAAACTAAGCAAATCTGAAAACTGTAAATTGTGGTCAAATGTTACCATATAAGATTACTAATTGTGAGAAATAATAATGTAAGTTGTTAATCATAGGAAAAAGCTGATAGCAACACAGAAATTCTCTGTACTAATTTTACGATTCTCTGTAAATTTAAAACTGTTCCCCCCAAACTGAAGTTTATTTAAACAAGAATATTTAAATAATGATTGAAACTTCCTGATTTTGATGAAAAGCACTAATTTATGAATTTAAGAAATTCAATAGAATAAACACCAAGAGCAATGTCTAGACATATCCCAGGCAAAGTGTAGACAGATAAAGACAAAGAGAAAATTTTAAAATCAGCAAGACAAAAAAGACTCATCATGCATGGGAATTGCTGGTACCACTTAATATGTAAGCTTGACCTTGCTCAGCAACAACAGGAGCCAAAAGGCAGTAGAAGGACATATGCAAAGTGCCATCAACAAAGATCACATCCAATAAATCTAGTCTTTAAATGTGAAGGCAAAAATACAACATTGTCAGGTATACAGGACTAAGAGGAATCACTGCTAGCAGATTTGCATGACAACAAATACTAAAGGAAGTCCTTGGTTGTGAAAGGAAGTAATGCTAGATGGCATATAGAACCACAGGAAGGAATGAAGGGTCACAAAAATACATAGTAAAAATATAGGTAAGCCCAGGCCGGGTGGCTCATGCCTGCAATCCCAGCACTCTGGGAGGCTGAGGCAGGTGGATCACTCGAGCTCAGCAGTTCAAGATCAGCCTGAGCAAGAGCGAGACGCTGGCTCTAAAAAATAGCTGTCATTGTGGTGGCCGCCTGTAGTCCCAGCTACTTGGGAGGCTGAAGCAAGAGGATAGCTTGAGCCCAAGAGTTTTCGGTTGTGAGCTATCACACCATGGCACTCTACCAGAGGCAATAAAGTGATATTGTCTCAAAAAAAAAAAAAAAAATATATATATATATATATAGAGAGAGAGAGAGAGGTAAATGAAAGACTATATAAATATATTTTTCTTAAAATGTTTGTAATAAAAAAGATTGTATAAAGCAATAAAGATAGCACCGTATTGGGGGTTAATATTATAACATACATACATAAAGATGTGTGATATCTTATATGGCCATAATAACACAAACAGGGTGGTTGATAGAAGTTGAGCTACTTTAGAACACAGTTGCTATATTTTGCTAGCATTAAGTCAGTATTTACCTAAAATAGATTATGATAAATCAAGATGTATATTAGCAACTACTAAGATAATAACTCCAGAGCCCAATTTTAAAAAATCAACAGTTAATGGATGATACTGCTATATAACTGGGCTCCCATAAGTAAAAGAAGAAATCACAAGGAGAAGTATAAAATATCTTGAACTTGTCTTAATGGGGATGGCAGGAGCCTGGAATCGTAGAGGGTAGTAGGCAGCACTTAACCAACTGTAGTAAGCAAAGTGGTAAAAATTACCAAAATAGGCAGTAAGGTTGTAATAGCAGTGACAGCAGGGCCAATCTATGAATATAGTAATAGAATATGTGTTCTTAGTAAAAGGATGGATGGCTATTAAGACTACTGCTTAACAAATCATAATGAGAAGGACTTAAAAATGGATGAACAAAAGGCTAAAGTCATCCACTTAATGAAAAGTCATGATTCATTGCCAATTTCCAGACCTAAGTCAGTCCTCAGACTCAGAACTCAGCATCTGAAGGAAAAGTTAGGTCCTAATGAAAAGGACCCAGTAATACCAGTAAGAGTGCTCTCTACTAAGCCCACTAGTAATTATTTCTCAGTCCCAAAACATGTAATTAAAAAGGCCCAACCACAGTGTCTCACGCCTGTAATCCTAGCCCTCCAGGAAACCTGAGAAAACCCCATCTCTACTAAAAATAGACAAACTATCTGTGTTGTTCCAGGTGCCTGTGGCCCCAGCTACTCAGGAGGCTGAGGCAAGGGGATTGCTTGAGCTCAAGAATTTGAAGATGTTGTGAGCTAGGATGCCACTCTTCTCAGGGCATAGAGTGAGACTCCAAAAAAAATTGTATCATTAGATGGGACATACATAGCAGTGCAGATTTCTCATTTTGACTTCTTGGCCTACAAAGTAAGAGCTAATGTAGTATGAAAAGTCAAACAGAAGCATCTGAAATTTCTCCCTTTAGTCAAGACTGTGAATTTTACAAAGCGGTATTGTATCCTGGAGGTGAGGAGATATGACTAATGCTATTTTCAAAGACAAAAAAAAATCAAGTGACCTGAGATCCTAACTCCATACTACTAGATGAATCAAATCACAAGTTTGGGTGGGCCTATCAACAATGAATCATAAAGTAGGAAAGATATATCAAAAATTAGGCTTGAGAAAGTCCACATCTGTGGTTCACTGAGACATTCCTTATGACCAGCTGATGGAAGATGAAGTCAAAGCTTGGTTTGTGGTACAAGCTCAAGACAGACTGCTGCTTTATGATGGCCCCTTGCAGGAGCGGCATTTGAAAGAAAAAGGCAAGAGGTTCTCACACGGCAGAAATTCAGACAGAACAGCTTGCCACTCACTTTGTATAGAAAGTGAAGTGTAGAGGGAGGGTAAACAGCAGGACCACGCCCCTATGGAGCACATTGCAAGGGTACAAGTCAAATCTGTTGAGTGTAGAACATAAATGTCTTAACACAATAATCAAGTAAATGAGGCTAAAGCTATGTTGATTGGTTTGATGTAAGCATATTGGATTGCATAAAAAAATCAACACATCGTACCCCGCATATGCATAAATATATTCATGATCTATGTGTATATAACTTAAGAAAAAAAGAAAGAAAGAAAGAAAGTGACATAGCCCAAAGTAGGGACATGTGGTTATTCATGTCAAGTGGTAAATGACCTGCCTATCTGATCAGAAGCCTTGAAGTTACAATATTAGAAAACTCAGTAAAAGAATGTCTTGAAAACAAGCAAAGAATATATTTAGGGGAGTGGATGCAAAGTGTGAGAAATTTCATATTGACTTTAATGCACATAGAGACTTTAATGCACACATAAACCTCAAAAGATTTCAAACAACCATGTGGAGAAGTCTTCCCCAGTGTTTGATAGTCAGCCTCTCTCCACAGACATCTACGGACCTGTACAACAGGATTAGGAATGGCTTAGCCAAAGAGACTGACACAAGGGCAATGCATGGCTCCTGACATGATCTCACTAAGGTTGATCTAGTCACTAACGAATATACAGTCTCTCAGCAACAGAGGCCAATGCCCATCCCTCAGTATGATGCCAACCCTCAGTGGACCAGTCTAAGTTTTGGTGGCAAGTTCCTTATATTGGACACCTTTTACCTTGAAAAGGGAAATGTTTCATTTTGAAGGCCGTTGCTATATTCTAGCTATGGTTTGCCTTACTGCTCACAGGCAAACAGTATTACTAACTGCATGAGCTTTGTAGAACTGTCATAACAAACTGCCACAAAATGGGTATCATGACACAATAGAAATCTTTTTTTCATAATTCTAAAGTCCAGAAATTTAAAATGGCAGGGTTGGTTCTTTCTGGAGCCCGAGGAAGAATCTATTCCACTCCCCTCTCCCAGGTTAAGTGGCCACAAGCAATCCGGGGTGTCCTTTGCCTTATAGACACAATACTCCATCGCTGCCTCTGCCTCTACTTTACCTTCTCCTTTCTGTCTTCTTCCTTTCTCTTGTCTTAAAAATGACACATCTTTAAATATAAGGCCTATCCTAATCCACGAGGGTGGGTTTTGCCTGGTATCACTTTAGGTTCCTTCTGCTCGTCTAGGTAAATGGTCCTATGATTATCAAAGGCATGAAAAATACTGGTTGCTTTGAGTGGGACACCGTGTTTAACAACCACAGCTCATGGGCTCCTACCGGCACAAACTCTCTCTCCAGGAGGAGGCCTCCCAACAGGTCCTAATCGCATTTGTTGGCACTTGTATGTGCATTTTGATTGGCTAAAATGGGTTCAGATAATTGCAAAACCTTACTCTGCTAAGTCAAATTGTTTATAAAATTGTTAAAAACACAAATGTTTCTTCATTTCTCCTCATATGTTTAAATGCCCTTCTCATGCAGATTATCTTTCTCCATATTTTCAGGGACCAAGTAACCATTTATTGACCCACAACTTTCCAAATTCCTCATGCCCAGAATGATCCTCCTCATGTTTTTCATAAAATACAGCTACAGTTGCTTATTCTAAGGGAACCTATCCTCAGCTATTTGTACTTACAGTATTGATTCATCCATAATCAATTATTTTAGATCATAAGCCTCTCATATTAGCTAGCACTGTGCTATGCACACACTAGTTATGGGATACTTACTGGATACCTCAATAGCCAAATGAAATAAATGAATGAACAAACTAATACATGAAAAGTATCTATGTCCCATCAAAACAGAGGTGAATTGTTTTCAATATAAATCAGTGACAATGTAAAATCATCACTCCACAGACACGACAGAACATAAATTCATTACATTGATGTTCTACTTGGATGGAGGCCACTTTCCAAGTGAATTGGTCCAAAGTCCCATTTTGAGTACTTGGATATGGCCGTGCCATGCTGTGTTTTCTGTAAAAGGCAATTGTTATGAGGGCCAAAAAAGAACTGCTATGAAACCTGAGGGGACCTTAGCTGTATCCAGTTTCCAGATTATAAAGTGATTGCTTTCGGGTTTCTACTACTTCCCATTCTCATTACACTCTTTGTCACCAGAACAGATTTATGTGGTGCCATATTCTGCACACATTACAATGTTTGTCAAGATAATGAATAGTCTGAAAATTTGAATTTCCAATACAGTCAGTGAATTATAAAAGTGTGTCTTAAAATATTTCCTCACTCTGCTCACTTATCCAACAAGCTCGGTTTTACCTCCTCTCAAAAGCCTAACTGTTGCCAGGAAGAGGTCTGAGAGGTCAGCGCAGCAAAGATTACAATATCGAAAAGGTCAGCGTGCAAGGCCACTCCTTTAATATTAGACGTTAAAATTCTAGGTCCTCATTCTTATGACAAATGAGAATTTAAAAAATAGCCTAAAATTAATAGGCAACACTTCTTAAAGTGACAAATGGTTATTAATTTCTTTGGTATTCATTACAATAACATTAATCATGGAAAACTCTTTGAATGTGAAAGTAGCTGTTATGTGCAGTTCCATGGGAATTTGGTAGTAATTTAGCATTCATTAATGTCCATTTACAATGAAGTGTTACTGTATTAATCCACTTTTCTGTGACAAAACCTGTTATAGGCAAAAGACATAAAGTCTGTTCCCTGTGCAGACTTTACATTTCAATTGTGAAGCCAACTTATGCCTTCAGTTAAGACTAAAATTGTAAGTGGTCTCCTGATTGTTATGGCTACTCCTATTGAGTACAAGGTTCAAAGAATGTAAAACATCAAGACGATTCTGGGTACCAAAGAGTGTAATATATTTTCGAAAATGTATACCATTGTTAAGGTGCATTTTTGCATAAGTTACAGGTTACTTTAGCCAAATTCAATGGCACTGAATGTAGGATTTGGTCGTCTTGAAGGTAGGTAGCTTGATGTTATCCCATGCTTCAAACACTACCCTTACTCCTGGCTTGCTGTCTTGTTGCAAGTGTTATTAAAATGGATAGATCCTACAAAGAATGTAATATAAATGGAAAATATTAAAAATCCAAAGCAATGGCTATAATCTAGTAAGAAGACAAACAATAAAAACAAAGTTGAACTAACAACCAACTTTTTAGTAACACCAATAATATTGCCACCCCAGCGATAGTAACATCCTCATTGACTATTACTATTAGATACTTAAACTGTATGCTTGGCACTGATGTAAGAATTAACATGCATTAGCTAATTTAATTATTTAACATCCTTATTAAAACAGTACTATTATCATTCCCATTATATATAGTAAGAAAAAGAGCACAGGGAATGCAGCTAGCAACTGGCTGAGCTAAGAGCTGAAACCTGCCAGTCTGGCGCAGGCACGGCCATTGAAAGAATGTTACATTGCTGCCTCTTACCTTGCCAAATGGGGTATTTGCAAGAACACTGAGCAACACGGTGGGCCAAAATAACAGGACTAGAACTTAGGAACTTTTCAAAAGAAAGTTCAATGTCCTAAGGGTTCCAGGAGAACAAGAAATTTGTCCCTCTAAATCGGAACTTTCTAAAAAGTACATGCTGCAACAGACCCCAAGAGACACTGCTCCCTTTCATTCTGGGCAGCGGGATGGACTCTAGAGCAACCAGTGCCAGTATAGGTCAGTTTCAGCCCCAATCTGCCTTTTTCAGGATCCTGGGAACATGTTGGAGAGAAGCACAGTCTGAGGGACACACTGCCAGGCCACCGGCAAGACATACTCCTGGTGTATGCCCAGTTAAACTGAATACAGACAGGGAGGTGCCACACTAGTTAGTTCACAATAAACTTCAAAAGCCAACTACTAAGCCCAGCACTGCTGTAGAAATGGAGAGAAGAGCCAGCAAGGCTTCTCAAGAGTCATGTCTTGAGTGGTCAGAAATCCAGCCCAAAGTGTGGCCAATTATAGGGTTAGGTGGGAGCCCAGGCCTGGTATGCCAAACACCAGGCAGTTCCCTGAGTCCTGCCTTCATAGATGTTGAAACGTTTGTGAATTTGCAGCCAATGTGCACTTTTATTACAATCTATGCAATCACAGTGCAATAGCTCTAACAATGCATGCATGTTCCACAAATTAGAACTCCATTATTATTTCTAAAATAATTGAAAAAGTTCAATTAGATTTGAATCTTTTCACATTAGCACAAGAAATGTCAACATCACTCCATGAAAGAAAAAGAGCTGTTAGATCCTTAAATACAATGTCAACTGTTGTAAATTGTAGAATAATTGCAAAAATCATCTTAATATTTTTGTAAAATCATTTCTGGAATGAAGTTCTTTGTCAACAAAGATAATCAAGAAATTGAAGACATCATTAAAATGATGATCAGAAATTGTGTGTAGTCATTTTCAAGCATTAACTTTTGTATTAAAAAGTTATTTTCATGGAAGAAAACTCAGTTTTCTCAACAAAATATGTAGTAAATGAAAAAAATATATCTGGAACTTTATAAATATCTAATATTTACTATCTTTCATTTTTTATTTATTGTTTTTATATAATATAAAAAAATAATTCACCAAGCCCTAGGGAAACTTTCCTAAATCCCATTCAGCATACCCCAGAATGCCATACAAATATTCTCACAAAAAGGTGAGGAAGCCCTTCTCTGGAGGGTGCCTAGAGAGGAAGACACAGCGGGGGCAAGCTCACAGAGACCCAGAGCAAAAACATCCTAGGAAGAAAAGAGAGCTGTAATGTCCCCCTGACTTTCTAAATGTTTTAAAATATTTATCATGCCCATGAAGACTTTTCTAAAGCGGTAAATTCTCATGAGATTAAAAAGTAAACTCAGTTGAGACTAGGGAATCAGGGTTTGAACTTGACCGGCCAGAGGATGCTGCCTGGAGCCTGACAAACCTCTCTCTTTGAAGATGCTTATGATGTAGGTGCAAGTACCTGGCACCTACGCTGGAGGAGAGGCATTCATTTTCCTTCCAACTGCAAAATCTCTGCCTTCCTAGGGTTCTGCCAGGGCCTACAGCATCAACACCTTGATTACCCCTGTAGTAACAAAATGAATGAGCGTCAGTTTTAGGGTTGCCCACCGAGCCCTGGGGGTGCTAGTTACATGTGCCCTGTGAACGTGGTCCTGCTCAGGGGAGAGGGAATAGGAAGTAAATGCCTCTGCTACCAACTCCCCCCTCCCAGATGTAGGCAGATGTTACTACCAAAGGCAGAGTCTTCTGGATTGAGATCTCCTTGCAGGGAGAAACTTTCTTTTTCATAATACTTAATATTGTAGAAAGTTCAGATGGCATATACATTCCCCTGCCATGTATTTGCTGAGTCTTATTAGAAGAAGTACTTAAGCATATTGAAGCTTTGTTTCCCACTTGTAAAATGGGAGTAGACTTACTATGTTCTTTGTAAAGATGAATGAGATAAGACGCATTAGGTTCAATGCAACAAGGCTCTCAATACATTTTAACCAATAAAACAATAGCTTTGATTAATGGTTCTTAAACTGAATTGTGAAAGGTACGATTGGAAATGCTTCAAAAGTTCTCTTCCTACCTGAACAGATATCCTCACAAGATAATGTGTATGCATGTAAACATAAGAATGTTCCTATCCAAGCAGCAAGCTCTCTAACTCTCTCCTTTAAGTTTAGAAAACAGGTGGGTTTATCTGCTAGTTTCTTCCACTGCTTTTCTCTAACCCTCATATCCTGGAGGAATGAGGCTTCAGAGAGTTAGTCAGCCCTGCGCTAGGACCACCTCACATTTCTTCCTTTCTTAGTTCGTTCAGGCTGCCACAATAAAATACCTTAGACCAGTTAATGTCTAAAGGACAGAAGATTTTGCTCACGGTTTTTGAGGCCGGGAAGCCCAAAGTCAAGGTCCCGGCAGATCCGGTGTGTGGTGAGGCCTCATACAGGGCACCTTCTTGCTCAGATGCTGGAAGGGGCAAACCAAGCCCCCTTGGGCCTCTTTCATAAGGGCACTAAACCCATTCACGAGGGCTCCACCCTCATGTCCTAAGCTACTCTACTAGGGATTAGTTTTCAGCATATGAATTTTGGGGCGATACATTCAGACCACAGCACTTATCTTTTCTTCTCCTTGTTGCTTCTTTCTTTTCCTGAGCTTGTGAATACTCAATCTTTCTTGCATCTACTTCTAAGATGAGTTGATCACCTTCTCTCACCCACTGTTTTCTACTCCTTAACTGCCCCCTAGTCACTTTCCTAACTCTCAGATTTTCTGACCTCTGGACTGTCCCTAGCCTTGAAGCCCCAAAGTCCTATTCACCTGCTCCTCAATCACCAGCCCCACCCATCCTTTAAGTCTACCATCAAGCACAGGAATCTGTCACCCCGTCACTGGACCCCTCCCTTATTCACACCACATCTCCTTCCACCACCTTCACTAGGAAAGTAGGGAGAAACCCTTCGTTCTTTTTGAAAGATAATGAGGTCCAAACATGTCATACTGAAGATCCGAGAGCTGCCACAGAACTGGCTTCTCTTTTTTCTCACCCTTGTTTTGACCAGCCAGCAGGGAGATGCATCAAGCCTATGCTACAGGTTAAGAAAAAAGGCATGATATACCATGTTTCCCCGACAACAGACCTACCAAAAAAATAAGCCCTAGCAGGATTTCTATGCATTTGTTAAATATAAGCCCTACCCTGATAATAAGACCTAGTGATGGGCTTGCATTTTGGCATGGAGAAGAAGACATCCCCTGAAAATAAGCCCTAGTGTGTCATCTTGAGAAAAAATAAATATAAAACAGCATCTTATTTTTAGGGAAACACGGTAAGAGTTTACAAAGTGTTTCATTGGAACCATGTAAAAATAACTATGTTTACCCATGTTTTCTTGTGTCTAGCATAGTGTTTAAGTGTTATGGTTGCCCCATAAATATTTTATGCATAAACTTATCAGTTAATGAATGCATAGAAGGCAATATGCCAAAATGGTTATCTCTGAATGACAGGATTATAAATTATCTTTGTTGCTTTTTCCTATACTTTTCAAGTTTACTGTAACAATCATGCATGGCTTATATATTGCAAAAGAGCTTTATTAGATAGAACAAGTAATAGTCAAATATACTCTTAGCACATACGGAGATTTCCTTATAAAATGTAATTACTTTTTGAAACCAACACAAAAGAGTGAATATTGCATTATTCTATTATATAAATTTCAAACTGGCAGAATGAAGCCACGGTACTGGAGGGTAGTGGTGACCTTTGTTGAGAACTGGCTAATTTTGATTTCTTCATCTGATGCTAGTTACACAGTATTCACTTTGTGGAAATTGAGACATACATGTATTTGCACTTTTCTGCATCTCTATTAAATTTCAATAGAAAGTTTACCTTTGAGACAAAAAAAAAAAAAGTAATTGCCTTTCAAGTAAAACACTGCAGGAGAAAAAAGTTCCATTTTAAAGTTTTGGTCTATTGATTGTAACTTCATTCTACTCATAGAAAATAAATATAAGTATGAAAATTAAGAAGAAAGCATCATACCAGAACGGTTCGGTAATATTGGAAATGGAAAGCTATTAAATTGGAAATAGTGATATTGCCATATTAAAATTCAAATTTTCAATCTTTAAAATAGTCATAGAATTACCTAATATAATAAGATGGTCGGAAGAGGTAATCTTTGCTTTTCTTTGTAATTACGATGTGACTTATTAGACTTCTGACTATGCTATCTGTTAGGTGATTGTTCTCTCTCTCAAAACCAAAAGCCTTTTCATCCTCACATGTAAAGTTAGAAAAGACTTTAGAAAGCACCATGCCCAGACCTTCATTGGTAAAGAAGTGCTCATGTTGGGAAGCAGCTGGGTGTTGTCCTTCTCCAGCACCTTATATCATGGCACCAACTGCCTTATCTCATTTGAGTCCTGTGGACTTGCCAGCAAGTTACCCAATAAGTGACACCTCCCATACCCCAAAACTCTACTTGGGAAACCTGACAAAAAGTAAGCTAAAATGGAGTTCTCTCCAAGCAGGACAGGCTGAGTACAAACCCAGTTTCCTGTAAGATCAGCAGGTGCTAACAGCTGTCATGTAAGCTTGGGGTTGAGGTAGTCTATTTGCCCCCTGTTGCAAAGGCTATTCTTGACCTCCAACTAAAAGGGAAAGCAGAAGAGGATGAGAAGCCCCTCATAAAGCCCATGGAATGTCCGTGTCCACATATGCCTGTCTGAAGCCTCTGCTAAGAGAATGGGGGACTGAGCACACCAGAGACACTGCGAGGGTTCACCTGAGCCTTTTGAATAACAGGCTTCCAAAAAACAACCATGTGCAACAGATATGGAGTGTTATCTCCTTTTAAAAACACTCAATTTTGTGTTTAATTACAGTGCCATTGCGAGCCCAACGGCCTAAGCTTTATTCGTTACTAAGATTCAGAAATGTCTGACAGATCAATGTCTTACCTTAGTCCATTTTGCCTTCTGATAAAGGAGCACCTGAGGCTGGGGATTTATAAAGAGATTTGTTTGGCTCCATTGTTCTGCTGGCACACAAGGAGCACGGTGCCAGCATCTGCCTTTGTTGAGGGCCTGAGGAAGCTTCCAGTCATGGCAGAACATGAAACAAAGCAGGCATTACATGAAAAGAGAGGAAGCAGGAGAAAGAGGGGAGGGAGGTTCCAGACTCTTTTTAATAAGCAGTTCTCCTGGGAACCAATAGAGCAAGAAATAATTTACTACCCCAAGGAGTGCACCAAGCTGTTCATGAGGGAGCTGCCCCCATAATCCAAATACCTCAGACCAGGTCCCAGCTGCAATATTAGGAATCATATTTCAACACAAGTTTGGAGAGAATGAATATCCAAACTGTATCAGTAATTAATTTTAGAAAATTCAATTGACAAAAAATGGGGGAATTTGTGAAGAGATGCTGAAAACATGGGAAAATATTTCATCTTATTATTAATAAAAATATATAACATTATAGGATTTATTATCTAAGTTAGCAAACTAATTACACAAATAATTTAACTCTTATAATCCAATGTTAGGTCATGTCTACACTGTTGAAAATATGGTACACAAGGAATGCATTGTAGATATACATAATTCAACCTGTCTCAATTTGGTCAATATTCCTAATTTTTGAACTCATAGCTTCAGGCAACTTATATTAGGAAAATAATTTTAAAAAATAGCCATTGCAGCAGCATCTAAGCTATATGTTTTTTTTTTTTTTTTGAGACGGAGCCTCAAGCTATCCCCCTGGGTAGAGTGCCATGGCATCACAGCTCATAGCAACCTCCAACTCCTGGGCTCAAGCAAGTCTCTTGCCTCCACCTCCCAAGTAGCTGGGACCACGGGCACCCGCCACAACGCCCGGCCATTTTTTTTTGGTTGCAGCCATCATTGTTGTTTGGCAGGCCCGGGCTGGGGATTCGAACCCGCCACCTTAGGTGTACGTGGCTGGCGCCTTAGCCAATTGAGCCACAGGCGCCAAGCCTAAGCTATATGTTTTTAAAAAATAATTAAGTAAACTATTAAATTCAGTTAAAATATCATGTCATTTTTAAAAATTAATGGCAATGAACTCTATGTAACTGCAAGAAAAAGTGGTTATAACACATCGTCAACTAAAAAATTCAGATTCAGAAATGTATGATTCCTATTATAATAATTACATATTATTGTGATATGGTTGTGTATCAACTAAAACTGTAATAAAACAATACGCTAAAATGAAATCAGCTATTCTGTGAGACTTATGAATCATGATAATTTGTGTCCTTAAAATTCATTGAACTCCATTTGTTTGTGCAATAAAAATACATCTAACTAGACAATTAGCTCTTGGGAATTATTGCAATTCTATTAACAACAAAATGCATCATATTTCACCACACTAAAAATGTAATGAAATCAAAAGTATTTTGTTTAAATACTTAGAAAATATATTACGATGGCCAAGACACTTAGCCTTTGAGCCTTTATTTTTTTATGTACAAAATGGATAAATAATATCTGTACTTCTGTCTCACAGATTTCATACTACTCAAGTAATTGATGTATGTAAATGTGCTAGTTAATAATATGTTAAAAATAGAATTTGATAGACCCAGATGTTGAAAGTACAAATTTAGAATTTATACCATGGGGAGATTTTCATGCTTGAATTATATTCCACTATTATCTGGAAAATATAACTAGAATAAATACAACAAATCCTATTTAGTTAACAAATACTAAGTGTCAGACAATGTTTCATACTTTAACCTACATTTTTTCCATTATCTTTTGTAACAATTGGTAAGATAAACACATCCAGCAAACTAAGACTCAGAATGGTTAGGGAATTTGTCAAGATAATACAGCCAAGTATTATAAACACTTGGCTTAGCCAGGGTTCCTGATTGCCTGGAAGTCCAATGTTAACCAATTATGCTCTGCTGATTTTTTGCAGTTTCTATTCCCTCAGTTTGTATTAGTAGAAGTGTGATATTTTGAAAACAGGTGGCAACATCACCGCCACACTCAGGAATAACACAGGGACGTGGAAGCCATTTTCTAAGAGGGTATGTCAAAATCAATAAATCAAAGATAATAATAAGGAGTTTGGAAACTATGCCACAGGAAAACCAGTTGAAGAAATGGTGCTTGTTTGGTGTGGAGAGTAAAAAGAAAAGACATAATGACAGGGCTGCCACCTTGAAGTACAGTTCCTTTGTGCATAAAGAACCATAAGACAATGATTGAATGCCAAAAGTGTTTTCATCTGGATCAAATTATTGTCTTATCTTACATTTTCTTTGTCAATAGTTTTGTATGTGCCTCCACTAGAGTAAAATGTACCCCAAAACATTCTATCCTATGTACATCCAGGGGCTGGTCTAGCACAAAAATTTGCTTTAAATGACACCATGTATACTTACAGAATAGATAAATGAATGAAATGGTAGGACAACAGCTATCTTCCATTTCTGTACGTGGAATGAAATGTAAGTCCATTCTGTTGAATAGCCCTTATTTCTTTTTTTTTTTTTTTGAGACGGAGCCTCAAGCTGTACCCCTGGGTAGAGGGCCATGGCATCACAGCTCACAGCAACCTCCAACTCCTGGGCTCAGGCGAGTCTTCTGCCTCAGCCTCCCAAGTGGCTGGGACTACAGGCGCCCACCACAATGCCCGGCCCTTTTTTGGTTGCAGCCATCATTGTTGTTTGGTGGGCCCTGGGGATTCGAACCCGCCACCTTAGGTGTATGTGGCTGGCGCCTTAGCCGCTTGAGCCACAGGCACCGAGCTGAATAGCCCTTATTTCCTTCATAAATTTTCTTTCTGAAAAATTCTTCTTGTAAATTAATATGTATCAAACAAAATGTTATTTTTCATTGATGCATGTGATACATTTAAAGATACTTTCATTTGTTTATGTAAAATTAATCTCCAATAAAAAATAACATTTAATTATCTATAACCCTTTAACTGTATGTCTCTACCTGCAAGCCTCAGCATTAAGTTTTATAATAAAAGCCAGACATCGGGAAAGAGTACCAAAAATTAGAACCATAATTAATTGTCAAAACAACTCCTCATTGAGAAGAATCACAGTCACCGATGAGAAAAAAATAAGAGCTTTGTGATTGAATCTTCACCCAGTTACCTCAATGTTCTAATTCAGAAAAAAATACCACTATTATACACAGAATTTGATTGGCCTGAGAATTAAAGTGCTATACCAAGTAGCTTTCCACAGGGTAGATAGTTACTAAATAAATGTTGCTTCCTCTAGCCTCTGTACTGAAGTACATGGCATTCTGCACAATCCTAGTGTACTCTAGGGCAGGTGGGGAAGGAAGAATAGAAGTTATTTCAGACCTGCTTCCCTCAAGCTTTTAACTCTCACTGTTATGTACTGAATTAAGTTCTTCCTAAAAATCTAAATATTTGAACCCAACCCCCAGTATAACTGTATTTGTAGATAGAGTATATAAGGAAGTAATAAAGGCTAAGTGACGTCATAAGGGTGGCATCTTCATCCAAAAGAACTGATGTTTCTGTAAAAAGAGCAAAAGACACACAGTGCTCATGACCTTGCTCTCTGCACACACCCAGGGGAAAGGCCAGGTAAGGACATAGCATGAAGTGGCCCGTCTGCAGCCAGCAAGAGAGCCCCCACCAGAAACCAACCTTGACCACATCTCCATGTTAGATTTCCAGCCTCCAGAACTGTGAGAAAATTTAGTTCTGTTTTTTAAGTCGCCCAACCTGTGATGTTTTGTTTTGGCAGTGTGAACACACTAACATTCCCACTCACAGGAGCTCAAACTTGTCATGAGAGTTAGGGGGTGAAGGAGGCAAGCACCCCATAGCAATATTGAAAATTAAAATGTCCTTCCAGTACTTCATGATTTTACAAGATATAGCTAAAGGTTATTTGTACTGAATGACATGAGAAGCTGAACTGTGATTCTTGTGTAAGATTTCAGGACCATGGTTTTTCTTTGTTGTTTTTTTTTTAATATGAAATTTGCCTATTCAAGTAAAAACCAACCCCCCAGGAATATGTGAATTCTTAAAGAGAAGGAAGGCATCGAATAAACCCAAGAGTACACAGACCTGTCTTAGTTTAGATTTAAACATAAGAGGATCCCAAGATGAGGATTAAAATGCAAGACTTTCTTAGGAAGGTAATTCCAGAAAATACAGGTTGGAGGGTGAAGAGGTGAGATAGGAAAGAAAAGAACTTATAAAGGGTATAATCTCAAGCAAGTTGCCATTGGGGGCAACTAAAGCTTGATTGATGTAGGGAACTGGAAAATGGTTCAAACATGGACTTCAGAGTTATCCCCACCTCTGAGAGAGGGAGGAGTATTTATTTACTGCCCACCCGAAGGGGAGTGGGAAAAATATGGGCAATGTTGGCTTACTCAGTGGGCAATCAAAGTGGGCTTCCACAGCCAAATAAAGCGCCCAGGTAGAGCTGTAGGTAGACCAAGGTTATTTCCAAGATGATGTGGGTAGGGAATGGACAACATCAATAACAGGGTCCTACTGCTTATTGATTTATTCATGAATTTCCCACCGCCTTTAAAAAGTGACTGAAATCTTATGGGCTTACATTTAATGAAGAGCTAAAGATGAATTACATGGTTTCTTATGCACTTAAGAGCCTTCCACAAGTGAAAATTTTTAAAGTCTATACAAATTCTTAAAGACATTAATATCCCTGAATATATCCAGGAGCTCCCATTACAGTCAGAGCACAATCTCTTTAGCAGTCTTTGACAAAAGAACTTTATAAACAAATGCAAACTGTAGTCTAAGTATTATTTAAACACCATAAATTCCAAAATAATCAGGACTGAATTTCTGAAAATATTTTGTTTGTTACAGCTGCTTTTCTATATGACAGTATTATTTTAAATGGTCACTACACAGTAGCTTAAAGAAATTTAGAGCTTCATGTTTTTATCAGCCGTTAATTAGCTTTACAGCAATCGTCTCTGCCCTGATTGCAGCTTTCTGTAACTTCTTGCTGGTCACCTAATAGTATACAAAGGACTTTCCTTCTGATCTGATCAATCTTGGGAAACAAGTAGTATCCATCGAGGCTTCAGAATGCCTGAGGCCTGTGATTTTCCACTGGTGTGCCATGAAAATTTTTATAGATCATTAATTAAGTTTTTTTAAGAAGAAGTTCAAAGTGCTGTAAGTATATTCTTTTCTTTTTTACTCCTTTTTTTTGATCAACACAATTTAAGTGTGCCACAGAAGTTTAACTAGAGGTTCAAGCAGTACTGTGAGATTTAAAAAAAGGTTGAAAAACACTGCCTTAGGCTAACAGGGAACTTTCCTATGGCTTTACTAAAGATATTTAAAAATAGAATACTTGTACGTCTCTTCCTGTAGCTTCCTGGGTTTTCATATCAGACAGAGAAGGCATTACGAAACTGCTTGAAAGAAATGCCACCAGGGGTACGTCCCATATGGAGAGTTTCTTCAAGCCTAAGGAAAGCAGTTGTTGCTTGAATCTCTGAATTTCTGCTTTATTAAATCAGTCAAATCTTTTCTCTTTTCTAAATTAAAGAAATATGCATTGTATAATTGGGACAAAATTATATAATTGGACTGTCAAAGTAATTATGTAAGGTTTTAATCAAAAATCAATGATTGAGAGTCTCACATTCTACAAATATTATTAAATCTTGACTAGTTGCTTTGTGTGTATGAGGAGGTTCACATTTTTTAAGTAACTACTTTCATGAATAGATATAATACAATTATGTCAGGGGTCAGATTTGTCCCATGTGTTCTGGTTACATGTAGCCAAAGTTTCTGTTCTTGTTTTATGCCAAGACTTTAAAAATGAGATTGGAAAATTCTTGATTAAGATGTCTTAACTTGATGTATGAAAAAATGCTCACCATCCCTAATCATCAGAGAAATGCAAATCAAAACTACTTTGAGGTATCACCTAACTCCAGTAAGATTAGCCCATATCACAAAATCCCAAAACCAGAGATGTTGCCATGAATGTGGAGAAAAGGGAACACTTCTACACTGCTGGTGGGAATGCAGACTAATTTGTTCCCTTTGGAAAGACATCTGGAGAACACTCAGAGAACTGAAAATAGACCTGCCATTTGATCCTACAATTCCTTTATTAGGTATATATCCAGAAGACCAAAAATCAAATTACAACAAAGATATTTGTATCAGAATGTTTATTGCAGCCCAATTCATAATTGCTAGGTCAT
>CAUYQV010195759.1:0-23909 GCA_963574575.1 Galagoides demidoff
TGGTCCCAGCTACTTGGGAGGCGGAGGCAGGAGACTCACTTGAGCCCAGGAGTTGGAGGTTGCTATGAGCTGTGATGCCATGGCACTCTACCCAGGGGGATAGCTAGAGGCTCCGTCTCAAAAAAAAAAAAAAAAAAAAAAAAAAAAGAACACAAAAAGCCAAAGTCTTTGCAGATGGCCTCTGTGTGTGCGCTAAGGTACACCTTCAACGTTCAGCCAGGCAGTTTACAACTCTGCCTTAGCCTTCACTTCCTGCTTGTACAGAAGCTGAGCATTAGTCAGATAAGAGAACTTAAGGCCTTTTCAACTCTTTTCTGAGCATATGCCTAGCTCTGGCAATGTGTAGGGCCTTTGAAATTCCCAAAGAAAGGAGGGAACTTTTCAAAGCCTTTATTCTCCAAAGCGTCTCCCCAGCCTTTGCTCATAAGCTTTCTGGTTTGTCTACTGTTTGCCCTAGCTATTATCCCTTAACCCAGGCAGCAGAAGTTAATGCATTTGCCTTTCAATGTTTTCAACAAATGTCCTCCAGTGTAGTTATGTCAGTCCTGAGAGAGTTTTGAGGAAACTGAAATAAGTAAGGCTTTTGAGCTGGTCCTTCAGGGAATCACCAGACAGGTTAAAATAAACAACCACAGCTCCTTGAGGATAAGGTCCTTTCTGCTTCCTCTGGTTCTAGAAACCTATACCTGAAATGTGCACTATTATTTTCAAGACTACCACTGAGTTGGGGAGCAGGGAATGGGGCCACAGTAAATAAAACATCACAAACCTCTCTTAAAGTAATTCAGGTGTTTTTTTCCCCTTAATTAAGCATTCATGTTTAAACTTCTATAAACTTTTGATTAGCTTCCAGAGTTTTTTTTTTTTTTAATTGAGACAGAATTTCACTTTATTGCCCTCGGTAGAGTGTCATGGCATCATAAGTCACAGCAACCTCCAACTCTTGGGCTTAAGTAATTCTCTTGCCTCAGCCTCCCAGGTAGCTGGGACTACAGGTGCTTGCTACAACACCCAGCTATATTTTTGTTTTTAGCAGGCCAGGGCTGGGTTGGAACCCACCAGCCCTAGTGCATGTGGCTAGCACCCTACCCACTGAGCTACAGGCACTGCCCAGCTTGCAGAGTTTTAATAAAGTTGCTTCTGAAAGTTTTTGCCAGTTTGTTTGCTGCTTCTGGAATTCTCTACTCTGTCATTTTTACTCCACCTTGGAAAAGTCTTCTGAATAAGAATAATGTACCTATTGGAAGGGGAGTTTAGGGGGTAACTCTAAATTCACATTATCCAAGACATATTCCTTGATAACCTCAACTAGGATCATATTTTTGCTCCTGGCATTTATTTAGTCTGTACTAGATTAATATTTATTCATCTGTCCTATTTAAACATTACATTGGCTTATGCTTTTACATTTTGCTTTTCCAAAACATAAAGTTTAGACATGCAAAGTGGCTCACACCTGCAATCTCAGCTACTTGGGAAGCTGAAGCAGGAGAATCACTTGAACCCATGAGTTCAAGGCTGCAGTGAGTTATGACTGAGCCACTGCACTCCAGCCTGAGTAACAGAGCAACTCTGTCTTAAAAAAAAGACATATTTATATATGTATGTGTATATATATATGTACACACACACACACATACATACACACATATATATAAAGTTCAAACAAAGAAGTATAAAAAATAAATGTTAACATGAAAAAAGTAAAGTTGACAGAACTATGTTTCACTTATTTTGAATCCCTATCTCATGCCTTCAAGCTCATTAACTACTGTTCTCAAGACTGAATGTTTTAAATGAACAACAAAATTAAAGCAGATGGCATAAGTAATTTAGTACCCTTTCAACTATTATCATCACTCTCCACTGACCTTCTCATTTTTAAAAGTATTTCTAACATAATTTCTATTCAAAAGCATATATAACTTTACAATTTCAGAAGCAAAATGCAGATGTTGATGAACACTGCATATTTCATTACTAATATGCAAAAAGGAAAACAAGATTGGTAAGACTCCAAATGTCTTAGGAACAGACAAAAGGAAAATCATTTGCCTGGGTTTCCTTCAAAACAAACATATTTTCCACATATTTCAAACTTACTCATTGTTTAACTCTAAAGCTTGATAGGCTGCTTTGATTCGAGCTGGAGGATTTCTTTCCCTCCATGCCTTCTGCATAACTGTAGGAAAAATATTTCAAAAAGTAGATGAGATGGTAAACAGATAATCTTATGCAAAATGTATAAAGAATGAGCTAGGGGAGTAAACAAAGCTTTACATAACATGTTCTCAAATTTATGAAACAAGAAATTGGGTTACTATTTCATATTAACCTTATGAAAAATTTATTAAACTTGGAAACTTCACATATAATAAAAATATATATATAGTTTTTTTTCTGAATTATTACAATAACAACATATAGGGTACTTAATTATATATTATTATACCCAAACATTTATGTCTAGATGCTTGTTAGAATTGAGTTTAAGTAATATCAGATTATAATCAATATGAAATATTTCAGTTCTACTTTTATCATTCTAAAAAGGTTCCATGGAACTGTTTTAAAAAATAAACAAAAACTTAAAAACAATGTCTTTGTCTAATCAATGATTTGCTCTAGGAAGAATGTTCAGATTTGCATTTTGTGTAAAAGGGACAAAAAAAGGGATTAATTTATTACAGAATATAGTACATCTTGGAAAATCTCAGCCTCTATCAGGATCCAATAAAAGCCTGAGTTAGGATTTCTCTAGAAAAATAATATTACTTTTGCTACCATTTATTATACCAAAATGAAGATTTCACACTAAGTAAAGTTTCTTGAAAATTAAACAAACAAACAATGTAGATTCATGAAACTATCTGGCCAATTTCAACTTTGATAAGATAAATAGTGAATCTATGAGTGCTGCTTTTGGAACAAACCCCACAACTGTCCAGAAAGAACAATGTGGAAAATATTTGAATTTTCCATTGGAAACAAAATATTAGTCTTGGCTTAGAAAAGGAGACAATATATTCCACTTGCGTAACAAAACTACATTTTTCACATCAAACATGTCACCAGGTAGCTGACAGTTATTGCTTCCTGAACTTGACAAATTGATGCAAGTCAGCACCCATCTGATACTGGCCAGTTAAAGAATATCTTCATGCTGAACACTAAAAAATCACAGAAAAGTATAATATTAGACTTACAATTTTTTATACAATAATTATAAGTCAAATTTTGACATTGATTCTTTATCTTTTTAAATGGTTATTTAGTACTCTAGTATATTAAGTGTATGTCATAATTTATTTAACCAATTCCCTTTTGACAAACAACTAAGTTATACCTAATTTTTTCTAATATAAAACACTGATAATAATCTTTCAGTACCTATCTGTGTGTATATGACCAAATATTTCCTTTTTAGAAATAGAACAGTTGGTTAAAATGTATGCATCTTTTATAAATTTGGGGTATATACCTCCCAAACTCCTCTCACGAAGACTGTATTAACTTATACTCTTTCAGGCAGGATAGGAGAGTAACTGTTTCCTTGCTTCCGTACCAACACAGTATCATCACTCTTTGCTAATTTAATATATGACAACTGTCTCATTTTCATTTGCATTTTTTTTTTATTTCAAGTGAGATCATCTAATATACCTTGAAGCTTTTTTTCTTATGTTTTCAAATGCTCTACTACCCTTGCAAAAGAATTCTTCACAATTGAACCAGCTCTATGCCTAAGGGGAAAGGGGAAATAAAGCAGAAGGAAAAAAAGTATATGTACAGTAGAACTTCTATAATTGACCACCTCCTTACATTGACCACTTCCTTAAATTGACCTAATTTTCATAGATCAGACATGTACCACCTGTACATATCACTACAGTGGGCCTAGCTCCTTATATTGACCGCCTCTAAATGTTGGTCAATTTGTTACAGTTCCTTGGGTGATCAACATACAGAGATTCTACGGTATTTTTTTTTTTTAAATAAGGCTTAGGAATAATTAAAAGCAAAATGCTGATTCAATTATCTTCTTTAAGAGCTCTTGATATGTTTAAATTATAATTAAGACAAGCAATTAGCAATACACTATTTAATTTTTCAAGTTAATAACATTTACTAATAAGCACAAAAGAGACCAGCAGTTATCCCAAGGTCAGGGGTTACAAATATAAATGTCTACAGATGCCAGGCATTAAAAACAAATGAGTGAACTAAAAGCACATTCACTGTCTCAAGGGCTGAGCCATCTTGCAGCTCTAGCTGACTGCTGCCAAGTGGAATTGCAAGTCCAGTTTTGCCCTATTTCCAAACTTTCAAAAAGTATAAATTTGGATTTTAACATAAAATCTCCTGCTTTGTAAATGTTGAAAATGAAAAGAAAATGAAAACAAAGAATCCCCAAATACTACTGGCTAGCCCATGTGAATGTGTTGGTTCTCTGCCCTAGATAAATCAATATGAGAACAAAATCAACTAATATAGTGATTACTGATGACAATAAGAGAAATTTGCCATATCATAGTCCATATACATTTGTCTTTTTAAAATACAAGACTACTAATATAAATCATGACCTTTATGTGAATGTCTGAAAAGATCAATATAGAACCAACGGTCCATTTCTGAATCATCATTCACAGATAAAGTCTGCCCTTGAGTTCAGTCTTTAGCTAAGTTATACACATTTCTAAAAGTACATGAAACTCTGTAAGGACCAAAACAGAATGCATGGTTTTAAGAAAATCCAGTTCTGTAGTTTCAGCTTTATATGATTCTTTCCTATAACTAATTTACCTGAAGACTATTTCTCCAAGGCAGCACCTGTTGTTCAGGGGGTAGGGTGCCGGCCCCATGTACCAAGGGTGGTGTGTTGGAACCCAGCCCCCGACAAACTGCAAGAAAAAAATAGCCAGGTGTTCTGGCGGGCACCTGTAGTCCCAGCTACTCAGGAGACTGAGGCAAGAGAATGCTTAAGCCCAGGCGATGGAGGTTGCTGTGAGCTGTGATGCTATAGCACTCTACTGAGGGTAATAAAGTGAGATTCTGTCTCTAAAAAAAAAAAAAAATCAACACATAGTACCCCACAAGTGCATAAATGTATTCATGATCTATGTGTATATGACTTAATATAAGGAAAAAAAAATTTTCTCCAATTATGCTGGTTTCCTTTTCCTATTTAACCCATAATCCCCATGCCTCTACCTCCAAAGGTATGTTCTCTTCTCCTAGAATACAAAAGAAAGGCTTACTTCTTACCCATCCTTAATATTTCCAAGGTGCATTGCCCTATAGTGTAATAATCTCCAGGTGCCAGAGGAACCATTCAACATTTGAGCTTGGAGGCAGCCAATTTTAATCAAGACATATCAGGTATATTATAGCGTGGGGAGGTGCTGATAACAATTTATATCAGTTCCATTAGTACTCCTCCCTACTTAATATCAAAGAATGAATTTCTCCTAAGGGAAGATCCTTTACAGTAAGGCAAAGAGGACATTAGTAAGGAATAATAAAGGCAAGTATTTTGGCCAACTGATTAACTCTAGGCAGAGTTCCAAAATCTTTCTATCTTTCTATCTTAGAATCTGAATTCAGAAAACAGATGGTTGTCAAAGGGATGCATGTTAGTATGTTTTTTGAACTGAAAAATGAAGTCAGACTTCTCTGTCAGCAAGAAAATCTGACTTGCTTTATAAACTGACAATGAGGACTCACCCAGTCAATTAGATTATATGGAAGACATTTTCCAAAATTTAAAGAACTAAATATGTAGCTCTAAGGATATGATGAAAATACAATTCAAATACAGCAAAACACTTAGACTCCTATGGTCAAATGAAATTTAAATTTTAAAAAATCATATATATATATATATATATATATATATATTTTTTTTTTTTTGGAGATAAGAGTCTCACTCTGTTGCCCAGGCTAGAAACAAGCTGATAGCAATCTCAAACTCCTGGGTTCAAGTGATCCTCTTGCCTCAGCCTCCCGCATAGCTGAAACTACAGGTACCTTCCACAATGCCCAGCTAATTTCTTCTATTTTTAGTAGAGACAGGGTCTCCCTCTTGTATGGGCTGGTTTCCAACTCTTGAACTCAATTGATCCTCCCACCTCAGCCTCCTACGGGCTTGAGCCACTATGCCCAACATAAAAATTTTTATTGTGGAAAACGATGCAAGTATGACAGAATACTTTTCTATAGCATAAAATAATTATAATAAAATTATATAGTGGTGTAAAATAGACATGTGTTCAACAGAAGAAAGGACTCACAAAAATTTACTAAAGTTAAAGAGTATTTGTTCATGAATTTTTCAATGGATAGTGGTGGACATTAATTATTTGATCCCATGAAAAACATTGAAATATAGGGTATATTAGTTTTATTTTTAAATTACACAATAAACAATTATATTCTTTGTTATTTAACCTTATAAAGTCAACTTAAAAATATGTGAAAAGACACATCTTTTTCTAAAATTCTTTTCGTAGATATTCAAACAAAAATGTTTTAGTGGATAGCCATGGTTGCTATTTGAAAAGCCTGCCACTGTTTGCAGTTCTGTCTGTGAAACAGAAAGAAGCAAGGCCTAATTTCCAGAATCATTTCAATCCTTAAAGTTTACATACAACACTGATTTTACACTGCTGTTATTTCTGCATCACCTACATTTTTGCCGCTAATATAAACATTAAGCATATGAACATAAAGCAGTTCTTTTTTCTCCTCTATTTGCAATTAAACCATTTTATGTAACCATACCAAAGATTCTTGGGTTTCTTGCTACCACTCACCCTTAACATATTTAATCCAGCAAATATATATCACAATAAACTAGTTTCCATGGTGAGAAACTAGCTATTTTTCAGACCCTTATTGGTGTTTTTATTTTTTGCCTATCAATTTGGTAGATTGAAGTATTGACAGTATAGTGTTTAACAGACAGAATTGAGTTTCAAACCAAACTTTCTCATTTATTAGCTATGTGTCTCAAGGGATATTACCTGATCTCCTTTTGCCTCAGTTCCTTTATTTCAAAATGATAAAAGCACCATCTCATAAAATGATCATAAGATTAAATTAGCACATTTCTTTTTTTTTTTTCTTTTTTTGAGACAGAGTCTCAAGCTCTCATCCTAGGTGAAGTGCTAAGCCATAATAGCTTATAGCAACCTCCATCTCTTGGGCTCAAGTGATCCTCTCGCCTCAGTTTTTCTATTTTTAGTAGAGACAGGGTCTCACTTTTGCTTAGGGTGTTCTCAACTCCTGAGCTCACCCAATCCACCCGCCTCAGCCTCCCAGAATGCTAGTATTATAGGTGTGAGCCACTGTGCCTGGCCTTAAATCAGCACATTCCTGTAAATTTCTTAGGGCAGTGCCAGGTACATAGTTATATGCTATACAAATGTTAGTGGAATTGTTTAAGACATCTGTGACACCAAGGCCTTTCATTCATTCATACTTTCATCAAAGAATAATTTTTTTTCTGAGACAGGGTCTCACTCTGTTGCCTACGTTAAGGTACAGTGGCATTATTGTAAATTTCTAGGCTCAAATAATCTTCCTGGTTCAGCTTCCCAGGTAGCTGGGACTATAGGCGCACACCACTACAGACAGCTAAGATTTTTACTTTTTGTAGAGATAGGGTCGCCTTATGTTGACCAGGCTGCTCTTCAACTCCTGGCCTCAATGATCCTACTGCCTTGGCCTCCCAAAGTGCTAAGATTACAGGCATGAGCTGCTGTGCCTGGCTAAAGAATAGATAAGAATGACAGGCAATGTGCTAAATGATAGGGATTCAAAGATGAAGAGAAAATGTCCCTGCTCTCTAATGTTCATACCCAGTTAGGAGAGACAAACATGAAAACAATGTGGTAATGTTAATAAATGTTTATGCTTAAATTAACTAAAATAATTTCAGAAGTTTGAACTAAGTACTATTGAAAAGAAAGTGTTTAATTCTGATAGGAAATTCCAGAGAAAGCTTCCTAAAGAGTCTGACTTTTTTTTTTTTGAGACAGAGCCTCAAGCTATCCCCCTGGGTAGGGTGCCATGGCATCACAGCTCATAGCAACCTCCAACTCCTGGGCTCAAGCGAGTCTCCTGCTTCCGCCTCCCAAGTAGCTGGGATCACAGGCGCCCGCCACAACGCCCGGCCTTTTTTTGGTTGCAGCCATCATCATTGTTGTTTGGCGGGCCCAGGCTGGGGATTTGAACCCGCCACCTTAGGTGTACGTGGCTGGTGCCTTAGCGGATTTAGCCACAGGCGCCGAGCCAAGAGTCTGACTTTTAATTTGGATTTTTTTAAAAGATAGACTCTTACTCTTTTGCCCACCCTGGAGTGCAGTGGTGTAATCATGACTCACTGTAGCCTAGAACTCCTGGGCTTAAGTGAACCTTCTGTCTGAGACTCTTAAGTAGCTGGGATTACATCACGGCTGGTTAATTTTTTAAAAGATATTTTTGTAGATCATACCTGTAATCCCAGCACTCTGAGAGGTTGAGGTGGGTGGATTGCCTGAGCTCAGGAGTTCAAAACCAGCCTAAGCAAGAGGGAGCCCCCATCTCAAAAATGTACCCAGGCATTGTGGCAGGTACCTGTAGTACCCAGGCATTGTGGCAGATGCCTGTAGTCCTAGGGAAGCTGAGGCAAGAGGATCACTTGAGCCCAAAAGTTTGAGGTTGCTGTGAGCTATGATGCCATAGCACTCTACTGAAGGTGACAAAGTAAGACTCTATCTCTAAAAATAAATAACTTAAATAGGCTCAGCACCCATAGCTCAGTGAGTAGGGCACCGGCCACATACACCAGGGCTGGTGGGTTTGAGCCTGACCCCGCCCTGGTAAATAACAATGACAACTGCAACCAAAAAATAGCCAGGCATTATGGCAGGTCCCTGAGGTCTCAGCTACTTAAGCCCATGAGTTGGAGGTTGTTGTTAGCTATGATGCCATAGCGCTCTGCTGAGGGCAACATAGTGACACGCTGTCTCAAAAAATAATAATAATAATAATAAAATAAATAAATAATTCTTTTTTTAGAGATGGGGTCTCACTATGTTGCCCAAGCTGGTCTCAAATTCCTGGCCTCCTAAAGTGCTGGGATTACAGGCATGAATCATCATACCTGGCCTTCAACTGAATATTAAAGGATAAAAAGTAGCTCATCATATAGGTAAGGTGGGTGAGGGCATTCAAAGTAGAGAAAAAGCTGTGCTAAAGACCCCTATCTTTAAGGCATACACTTAAGAGTCTTTTTTTTTTGAGACAGAGCCTCAAGCTGTCCCCCTGGGTAGAGTGCCATGGCATCACAGCTCATAGCAACCTCCAACTCCTGGGCTCAAGCAAGTCTCCTGCCTCAGCCTCCCAAGTAGTTGGGACAACAGGCGCCCGCCACAACACCCGGCTGTTTTTTTTTTGGGGGGTTGCAGCCGTCATTGTTATTTGGCAAGCCCAGGCTGGATTTGAACCCGCCACTTTAGGTGTATGTGGCTGGCACCTTAGCCACTTGAGCCACACTTAAGAGTCTTAAGTCTATTGGTAAAAACTTAGAACTAAACATAAAAATAAATATTAATATTAATAGTATGCTGAGCAATGTGGTAGGCGATAGAGATTTCTATGATCTTCTACTATTTTATATGCATCTCTAATTTACGACTGAAACAAAATAACCCCATTTTTCTTTATATATGCCATTCTCCAATGCTTATACATCATATTGTTTTCATTTATGTGTAATTCCAAGTGTTCATTTTCCAAACCAAAACAAGGTACATTATTTTCTGCAAAAATCAAATAATAGCTGTAGTTGATCTGAAAGGCTTTCCAAGTCATAATAGAAGCATGAAATATTTTAAATTCTTTATAAGAAGGAAAGGGAGTAAGGCCTGGTGTGGTGGCTCAGGCCGGTAATCCTAGCACTCTGGGAGGCTGAAGCAAGTGGATTGCCAGAGCTCAGGGGCTGGAGACAAGCCTGAACAAGAGCAAGACCCCATCTCTAAAAATAGCTGGGAGTTACAGCAGGTGCCTGTAGTCCCATCTACTTGGGAGGCTGAGGCAAAAGGATGGCTTGAGCCCAAGAGTTTGAGGCTGCTGTGAGCTATGATGCCATGACACTCTACCAAGGGTGACAAAGTAAGATTCTGTCTCAGAAAAAAGAAGGAAAGACAGTATATCAACCTAGTCTACAATTATAATTCATTTTAGTTTAATCTGAGATTCTTATCAGTAATGCAAACAAGCCTGGGTACAGTAGCTCAGGCCTGTAATCCTAGCACTCTCGGAGGCAGAGGTGGGATCACTTGAGCTCAAGAGTTCTAGACCAGCCTGAGAAGAGACCCTGTCTCTACTAAAAATAGAAAAATTAGCTGGGTGTTGTAACAGGTGCCTGTAGTCCCAGCTAATCATGAGGCTGAGGAAGGAGGACTCCTTGAACCCAAGAGTTTGAGGTTGCCGTGAGCCAGGCAGACACCAATGCCCTCTAGCCTGGGGTAAGAGTGAGACTCAAAAAAAAAGAAATGCAAACAACTCTAACCCAAATAACTCTGTATACTATAATAAATACCTCTGTAAAATAATTTTCCTGATTACTGTTTACATCATAAATAGATATGATACATACCTGTGTCTGAAGGACGTAAAAAGTCTGTGTCACACGTGAAAAAGGTCTGATGGTCCTGAGCTGACAAATTCATGTCATAGTACGTAAGTGGTTCTTTACCAGTCACCCAAGTGTATCTTTACCAAAACAAAAAAAAAATTTAAATTTAACATTAGAGGACATACCTGCTACACTATTTAAATTTCAAAAATATACTGCTACAAATTCTCTTAAGATATTTTAAAAAAGAGAGATAACATACACAAATACTTAAGAGTATGATAATAAAACATCAAAAACCAAATAGGAAAAGACTATTCAATAAACAGTGCTTTGAAAGTTGAATTTGAAGGGATAACAATTTTAGTCAGTTAAATATAGACTATTAACTATTACTTAAATATATTCTCACCACTCTAAACCCACAATAAATTAACAGCTAGTTAACAAATTGTCTAATAAATACATTTTACAATGTTATATCTCATTAGTAACTAACAAATAACAAATTAAAATAAGTTCTACTTTTTGCCTATCCAATGGGCAAAGATAATGTTATCAAGGGTGAAGTGGGACATGCACATACATACTGCTGGTATAAATGTAAATTGGTATCTACATTTTTTTTCCAGAAATCAATTAGGTAATATCTATGAAGAGTCTTAAAAGCAGTCACACCCAGCTGAGGGATGATGAATACATGAATTCTACTATCCCTACTTTTATTTTTGAACTTTCCATAGTAAGAATTTTTTAAAATATTAAAGGAGAGAAAAAAACCTATTCATTCTCTTTGATTCCAGTGATACAAATCAACTCTAAGGAAATAATCATAGATGTGGCTAAATATTTATATATAAAGATATCCCTCTAGTGTAAATGTTAATAGAGACATAATAATCATTTTTAAGGATTTCAGATTAATATGAGGTTATAAAGCATGAGGTTATATAATTTACACATGAAAAATTAAAGTCAGAGCTATAGCTGTGTCCTACACCCATGCATTGTACCCACTGGGTGGAAAGATACTGAATCCCTTCCTTTCCTCCTCCCTTCTTGAATTTAATTGAGATTTTCTCTTCTGTAAGTCTGTGTTTCAAATCAGTTATTAAGTGCAGGGACATAATAATCTTAAGTGACCCAGATAAAGGTGTTGCAGGTAAAGTATAATATCTCTATATAATAGAAAACATACAACTGTTAAAAATCGTGTTTTTTGGCTCAGCACCTGTAGCTCAAGTGGCTAGGGTACCAGCCACATATACCAGAGCTGGCGGGTTCAAATCCATCCTGGGCCTGCCAAACAACAATGACAACTACAACCAAAAAAATGGCCAGGTGTTGTGGTGGACACCTGCAATCCCAGCTACTTGGGAGGCTGAGGCAAGAGAATCTCTTAAGCCCAAGAGTTGGAGGTTGCTGTAAGCTGTGACACCATGGCACTCTACCCAAGGCGACAGCTTGAGAGTCTGTCCAAAAAAAAAAAAAAAAAAGTGTTTTTGAAGAAATTCATGTTTTTAAGAAATTTTATGGGAAATTCACATACTATTACGTTTTAAAAAAAGCAGGATGTAAAACTATATATACATTATAATGTTTGAATTTTATTTCTATATATGTATGAGTATTTATTTCTATTTATTTCTATAAGAGGAAAAACTACATGGAAATACTCTAAAATACTAACAGCAGTTACCATAACCTGTTGATAGGACAAAATGATTTTTACTTTCCTTTTTATATACCTCTGTACTTTTCAATTTTCTACAATAAATATGCATATGTTTTATAATCAGAAAAAATAAGCATTTTAAAAACACATTATAAGTGTTCTTTACATATATTATCAAAGCTTTTAAATTATTTAACTGTATAAATTGCCTTATAAAGTCTTTGGCTATTTTGTAAGAAATTATCATGAGGGAAAAACCCCCCAAATCTTACATTTATCAAAGTTTTGCTATGTATTCTAACATTCAAAAAATGTAGGGGCCAGGCACAGTGGCTCTCACCTGTAATTCCAGCACTTGGGAGGCTGAGGTGGGTGGATTGCCTAAGCTCACAGGTTCCAGACCCGCCTAAGCCAGAGTGAGATCCCCGTCTCTAAAAATAGCCAGGTGTTGTGGCGGGCACCTTTAGTCCCAGCTACTTGGGAGGCTGAGGCAAGAGAATTGCTTAAGCCCAGGAGTTTCAGGTTGCTGTGAGCTATGATGCCATGGGCACTCTACTAAGGGTACCAAAGTGAGACTCTGTCTCAAAAAAAAGAAAACAAAAGTCAAAAAATGTTATAATCCACATTATTCCCCAAATGATTTAAAGCCATTAAAAATATATGTACAATATTGGCTCAGCGTCTGTGGCTTAAGTGGCTAAGGTGCCAGCCACATACACCTAAGGTGGTATGTTCAAATCCAGCCTGGGCCCGCCAAACAACAATGATGGCTGCCACCAAAAAATAGCTGGGTGTTGTGGCGGGCGCCTGTGGTCCCAGGTACTCGGGAGGTGGAGGCAGGAGACTCGCTTGAGCCCAGGAGTTAGAGGTTGCTGTGAGCTATGATGCCACAGCATTCTACAGGGGGACAGCTTGAGGCTCTTTCTCAAAAAAAAAAAAAAAATATATATATATATATGTACAATATCAATAACCTAAATTAGAAGTAAATAAAAAAGATTCAGGGAAAGAAAAATAACTATGGAGACACAAAAATGGCTAACATATGAATGAAGCTAACATATGAAATACATATCAAAGAGTTCTATATACTTTCTATGGGATGGCTACAATGCTTTCTAGAACCATACAATGGCTTATCAATACAACTTAAGACTTTTACATAAAGACAAACCAATCATTCAAAGGAAACAAGTATTCTTAACATTAAGAAATTTCTCTTTAAGGTCTTCCTGAAATGAATACTGTATAATATAACAAAGAATAGCCTCAATAACTTTGCTTAAACACACTAAGAAGTTTAAGGACCTGTCTTTTCTTTTTGTTTTTTGCAGTTTTGGCAGGGGCTGGGTTTGAACCTACCACCTTCGGCATATGGGGCCAATGCCCTACTCCTTGAGCCACTGGCACTGCCCAAGGACCTGTCTCTTACAGAATCTTTTATTATAGGCTCCATGGCATCTTTCATAAAAGCCTAGATTTCCACTGGTGCAGTGGCTCACAACTATAATCCTAGCACTCTGGGAGCCTAAGGTAGGAGGATTGCTTGAGTTTAGGAATTTGATACTAGTGTGAGCAAGAGTCAGACATTAGCAGGAGAGAGTGAGACCCCAGCTCTAGTAAAAAATAGAAAAAGTTAGCTGGGTGTTTTAACAGGTGCCTGTAGTCCCAGCTACTGGAGAAGCTGAGGCATGAGGATCACTTGAGCTCAAGAGTTTAAGGTTGCTGAGAGCTGTGATGATGCCATGGCACTCTACCCAAGGTGATAGAGTGAGACTCTGTCTCAAAAACAAACAAACAAAAATCACTTTAACTAAGCTGTGATATATTCATAATGATAAATGTTTCCATAATGTGTTTACCCTCAGACCAAGGTCATACTGAAAGCAAAATGTGATTACCTCCTATATTCTGCTCCTCTGAAAAGGTTTAAAGGGTTTCTCCATACTTTGCATTCTGAAAAATAAGGAGGGAAAAAGAAAAAAAAAATGAGATAGTTTAATTAAATGCAGTTAAATCTTCATTTAACCAACACTTACTGTCTACCTACTGAATGCTAAGCATGATGATAGTCACAGAGTTACAAAGATGAATAAAACATGCCAAGTTAGAGAAACAGAGTTAACTAAGTCATTCCCTTATTTCTGTCTCCACAGCATTTGGTTCATACGTCAATGTAATATGGTATGTATTTACCATTTTACAGAGTCATTATCTATCTGGTTTTTAGTTTCTCCTTTAAAATGTGGTCTTTTAAAACTTTGTTCATTTTTATATTCTTGGAGCCTAGCATGGCATCTAAAACTGTACTCGTTTAATTGAATTAAATACAACATGAACATTAGTTATGTAAACAATGGCCTAAGCTGTGATAAATGCTATAGTAGAGACATGTTTTGCTCTAGGAGAAAAAAGAAAGTTATTAATTTTGCTCTAGGGAAATCAGGGAAGGCTTTAGAAAGTACATGACACTTGAACTGGCATTCAATCACTGTAAAAGATAAGTAGAAGGTTGCCAGATAAAGAACATTCTAAGCGGAAGAAGTATAAAACCACACAGCACGGGAAAAAAAAATCATTTTACCATAAGGACATTTGCACTTGAATGTTTATAGCAGCTCAATTCACAATTGCAAAGATGTGGAAACAACCCAAGTCCCCATCAACCCATGAATGGATTAATAAACTGGCATATGTATGCCTAGAATACTATTCAGCCATATAGAAAGATGGAGACTTTACATCTTTTGTATTTACCTGGAAGGATTTAGAGAACATCCTCCTAAGAAAAGTATCACATGAATGGAAATGCAAGTATCCAACGTACTCAATATGAAACTAGTAGATGAGCAACTACCCAGCCACAAGAGAAAAACACATTTAAATTCAAAAAGGGAGGAAGAGGTGGGGAGAAGAGGGGAGGGGAGGGGACTTGATAAGCTCTCACCTATTGGGTATAGTGTAGGGGTATATGGCACGCCTCCTGGGTGAAGGGCTCAACTACAGCTTGGACTTTCTTAATGAACACAAATGATTTAACCTAATCATACCCTTATATAAACCTGAAATAAAAAATAAATTTAAAAACCCACACAACATGGCTAGGCTAGATAGAGTACAGGGTAAGGGGTGGGAGGGAGAGTCATTTTCTGAC
Organism: Galagoides demidoff; assembly: GCA_963574575.1. NCBI lineage: Eukaryota > Metazoa > Chordata > Mammalia > Primates > Galagidae > Galagoides > Galagoides demidoff. The sequence goes on from CAUYQV010195759.1 coordinate 15,454, forward strand.
CTGTAAATGATCAGAAATGATTAGGTTAGAAAACAGACTGGGGGAAACTGATGAAGGAGCTTCTATACCATACTAAGGAGTTTAGCTATTATCCTTAGTCATCAAACTTTATCAAGAGAAAAATAAATATCAGATCTTTGTTTACATCAGCAGTTTATAAAGTCTGATTCATATATCTGTGAAATAACAATTAATTTCCTAATAAATTGTAAGAAATTATTTGCCTTTTTGCTGTGTTGACATAACCTCAGTTGTATGACCCTTAGAGTTGAGGGGCTTCCTTAAATTTTGTGCCCTCGGCACCTCACTTGTTTTACTCTTTCTACAAAGTTGAATTGGTTGTGCAAAATTAATGGTGGGTAAAACTGCTAGTACTTTAACAAGAGTCAAGGCAGTGACACCAAATTGTATTAGAAATCATCAGCTTCTTCACTCTCAGATCCTACAGCAAAAACAAGGCAAATTTCTTAAACATTATACCAGGTAAGATAGTTATCTCTAGCAAAAGCTATTGTTTGGTGAGATGAACTGGCACTTTTGTCATGGAACACCACTTACACTTGAAAGAGTTACAGACAGAAAAACTTATAATTATTTAGATGGGTACCTAGAAACCATTTTCTTAAAAATGAATAGAGTCTGTTAACTTGAAGGGAGAAAACTATTCAGTATTTTCTGCCGATGATAAAATTTGAGCTTTTAAGTATGCATTAGAATTTTGAAAAACTTATGCCTGCTATCATGAACCTGGTAATTCACAATACTTAAAAGAGTCTTCTGTAAGCTTGGTGGTGATATTAATAAATGTGATTTTTTTATATGATACACTGAAATGTACCAACATTTAAGATATGTAAAACTTAGTGAACGAGTTTTTTCCAAATAATCAATGCATATGCTATCAAATTATGCATAAGTAACAGATCCATTCAAAATGCAAGATATATCAGATTTAATGAACAGAGCATGAAAAGTTCAGACTTCACACTGCAACTAAACTTTCAGAAAGTACCTCTTAGCAAGTTTGGGAATAATATCAAAAAAGGATATCCACAATTTTCAAAGAAGCCTATTCAAATACTCTTCCCTTTACCAATTACATATCTGTGTGAAACCAGATCTTCTTTATATACTTCAGTCAAAATAACACATCACAACAAGCAATGTGGAAACAGGAGAACAAGCTATCTTCTATTAAGCTAAATATTAAGGAAAGTTAAACAAATGTGAAACAATGCCAGTCTTCTGACTACACTTTTCCTTGTTGCGTGAAATAGAATTATTTTTCATAATATATGTATTAGTCAGCTTTGGCTGCTGTAACAAAATGTCATAGACTTAGTAGCTTAAATAACAGTAATTTATTTTCCTTTGTTCTGGAGACTGGAAGTCTGTGATCAGGGTGCCAGCAAGGTTGAGTTCTGGCAAGGGCTCTCTTCCTGACTGGCAGACAGCTGCCTTCGTGCTGTGTTCTCACATGGCAGAGAGACCCTAAGCTCTGGTGTCTCTTTCTCTTCTTTTTTTTATTTATTTTTTAACCTTTTCAAGAACTTGATTTTATCATCCTCTTCTTATAAGGGAGTCTATTCTATCAGATCAGGTTTCTACCCTTATTTAATCTTTTTTTCTTTTTTTCTTTTAGACAGAGTCTCACTATGTCACCCTTGGTAGAGTGCCGTGGTATCACGACTCATAGCAACCTCAAACTCCTGGGCTTAAGCAATTCTCTTGTCATAGCTTCTCAAGTAGCTGGGACTACAGGCGCCCACCACAACGCCTGTTATTTTTTTTTTGAAGTTGTCATTGTTGTTTCAGCTGGCCCCGGCCAGGTTCGAACCCACCACCCTCAATGCATGTAGCCAGTACCGTAACCACTGTGCCATAGGCACCAAGCCCCCTTATTTAATCTTAATGGTCTCCTTAAAGGTCTATCTATAATACAGTCACATGGGGGATTAGAGATTCAAAATATGAATTTTGGGGTATATACTTTAGTACATCGAATTCCTTCTCTGACCCCCTAAAATTTATGTCCTTTTTTCATACAAAATACATGAATTACCTGAAAGCCTCCAAAGTCTTAACTCATTCCAATATCAACTCTAAAATCCAAAGTCTCACTTGAGCCCAAGAGTTTGAGGTTGCTGTGAGCTATGACGTCACAGTACTCTGCTGAGGGTAACCAAGTGAGACTCTGTCTCAAGAAAATAAATAAAAATAAAATTAAACAATATCCAAAGTTTTATCTAAATACTATCTGAATTGAATATGGGTGAGACTCAAGGTACAATTTATCCTTAGGCTAAATTCCTTTCCAGATGTGAACCTGTGGAACCAGATAAGCTATGTGTTTCTAATATACTGTAGAATGGTGGTCAGGCATAAGGTAGATACCTCTATTCCAAAAGGGAGAAATCAAAAGGATGGAAGGGGTGATGGGTACCAAGCAATTCTAAAACCTAGCAAGGCAAATTCCATTAGATCTTAAAGCTTGAGAATAATTCTCTTTGGTTGTATACTCTGTCCTCCAGAGGTGGCAGTGTTACCCCCATGACTCTATGGGACAGCCCCACCCATGTAGGGCTACTAAGATGGCCTGGCCCCTGAGGCACTGGGCAGAGTCATCATAGGTCTAGAAACTGGCTCCTCTTTGAAACCAAGGAGGAAATGGCCTTGCTTTCCTGGGCTTGTGGTAGGAATGGCAACCCAGGTTTGGTCTTTCTTTCCATTTTTTTTTTTTGAGACAATCTCACTGTGTCACCCTGGGTAGAATGCCGTGGCATCATCATAACTCACAGCAACCTCAAACTCCTGGGCTCAAGAGATCCTCTTGCCTCAGCCTCCTGGGGAGCTGGGATTATAGGCGCTGGCCACAATGCCTGGCTAGTTTTTCTATTTTTAATAGACGTAGGGTCTTGGTTTTGCTCAGGCTGGTCTTGAACTTCTGAGCTCAAGCAATCCTCCAACCTTGGCCTCCCAGAGTGCTAGGTTTACAGGCATGAGCCATCTCACTGGGCCATTCTTTCCTTTTTTTTTTTTTTTAATCAATATACATTTAAGGTCTATGGCCAGGTCCTATAGAATCCAAGACGTCCAATAGCCTTCCTTATTCTGTCCTGCCATCTCTGTCTCTTTTACTTCAAATTGGCAGTGTGTTTGCTGGCATAAACCCAACTCTATTCCTGGCTTCTGATGAGATAACTAATCACGTCCATAAGGTACACACATAATATTAATTAGTTATTCAGTCACACCCTTAGTGTTCTTGTTGGAACAAGCTTTTCTCATTTTTTATAATAAAGATAGGTTGAGAATTTTACAAATCTCCAAGTTCTGGTTCTTTTTTGCTTAACCATTCCTTCTATGATTCATCTCTTTCCTTTCACATTTCTCTATTAACAGTCAGGAGAAACTAAGTTGCCCTTTCAACACTTTGTTTAAAAATTTCCTCAGCTAAGTATCTAATTTCATTGCTCTCAAGTTCTACTTGCCATAAAATGACAACACGGTTCAGCCAAGTTCTTTTCCACTTTATACAAGGATCACCTTTCCTCTAGTTGCCAATACCATGTTCCTCACTTCCATCTGAGACCTTACCAGATTTGCCCTTAACATCCATATTTCTACCATGCACCTCAAAACTCTTCCAGTTTCAATCCATTACCCAGTTCTAAAGCCACTTCTGCATATTCAGGTATTTTATACAGTAGCGCCCTACTTCTTGGTATCAAAATCTGTATTAGTAAGCTCAGGATGCCATAACAAACTATCATATATTGAATGGCTTAAACAATAGGAATTTATTTTCTCTCAATCTGGATGTTGAGAGATCATTCCAAGATCAGAATACCAGAAAGATTGGGCTCTGGTGAAGTTCTCTTCCTGGTTTGAAGATAGCAGCCTTTTTGCTGTGTCCTTGCATGGTTGAGGTGGTAGAGAGAGAAAGGGGGTTTATAGCAGAAGGGCAAGGAGGGGGAGAGAGGGCGAGGGTAGAGAGAAAGGAGAGAGGAGAGGGAAACAGAGAGCTCTCTTCTTACACAGCCATCAATCCTATCAGACCAAGACCCTCACCCCATATGACCTCATTTAATTACTTCCTAAAAGTCCTAACTCCAAATATAGCTATACCAAAGGTTAGAGTTTCAACATATGAATGTTAGGGGACACATTTTAGTCAATAGCAAGATGTTAATGTGCACTGGGTTTATTGTTATTTTTTAAATAATATTTTTAAAATTTTAGCTTTAATTTCTAGTATGTTAAGTATTGATGGCTATAATCCGAATACAAACAAAGCTCTTTGAGGTCTTCAATAATTTTTAAGAATGTAAAGGATTCCTGAGTCAAAAAGTTTGAGAACCACTTTTTTATGTAGTAAAGAGAGAGGATATTCTAAAAGGAGAACTGTTAGAAGTAGCTCAGTGAGTAGGACACCGGCCACATATACTGAGGCTGGTGGGTTTGAACCCAGTCTGGGCCAGCTAAAACAACAATGACAACTACAACACAACAACAACAAAAATAGCCAGACTTTGTGGCAGGTGCCTATAGTCCCAGCTACAAGAGGGAGGCTGAGGCAAGAAAATCACTTAAGCCCACGAATTTGAGGTTGCTATGAGCTATCATACCACAGCACTCTACGGAAAGCACCATAGTGAGACTCTGTCGCAAAAAAAAGAATAGTCTAAGAAAGAGATGTCAAGGGCCTAGATTATGAGTCAATGAATATTGAAATAAAAGAAGGTAGGGTGGAGATAACTTTTAAGGGGAAATTAATATAATTTGGAGGTTTAGTGTTTTGAGAAGAAAGGGGAATTAAAGGAGATACATGTATAAATTGAAACTACTCAAAGATTCCTAGTATGAAAATTGAGTGCCAGTTACATATTTTAGGATTATGAAGAGAGAACTATTGGAGAAAGATAATTAGTTTCATTTTGCACAGAATGAGTTCAAGGTGCTTAGGGCCATCAAAAGTGGAACTTTTAGCTCGGCACCTATGGCTCAAGCGGCTAAGGCGCCATCCACATACACCAGAGCTGGTGGGTTCGAATCCAGACTGAGCCTGCAAAACAACAATGACAACTACAACCCAAAAATAGCTGGGTGCTGTGGTGGGCACCTGTACTCCCAGCTACTTTGGAGGCTGAGGCAAGAGAATCGCGTAAGCCCAGGAGCTGGAGGTTGCTGAAGCTTCATGCCACAGTACTCTACCCAGGGCAACAGCTTGAGGCTCTGTCTCAAAAAAAAAAAAAAGTGGAAATTTCTAGCAAAGAGCTAGAAATGTGGGTCTAGAACTTAAAAGTGGCCTTGGGCATAGAAATTTAAAATTGGACAGGCATGGTGGCTCACACCTATAATCCTAGCACTCTGGGAGGTGGAGGCACGTAGATTGCTTGAGCTTGGGAGTTCAAGACTAGCCTGAACAAGAGTGAGACCCCATCTGTACTAAAAAAAATGAAAAACTTGAGGCAAGAGGATTGCTTGAGCCCAAGAGTTGGAGGTTGCTGTGAGCTATGATGCCATAGCACTCTACCCAGGGCAACAGAGTGAGACTTTGTCTCAAAAAAAAAAAGAAATTTAAAATTGATTCTGTCAGGACACATCTAAGGTAGGTAATATAAAATGAGATAAAATTACCCAGAAAGAGAAAGTTGAACAAAAAGGAGACTTTAATTCATTTTTTTTTTTTTTTGAGACAGAGTCTCACTTTTGTTGCCCTCAACATCACAGCTCACAGCAACCTCAAACTCTTGGGTTTAAGCAATTCTCTTCAGACTCCTGAGTAGCTGGGACTATAGGCACCTGACACAATGCCTGGCTATTTTTAGAGATGGGGTCTTACCTCTGGCTCAGGCTGGTCTGGAACTTAAGGAATCCACCTAGTTTAGCCTCCTAGAGTGCTGGGATTATAGGTGTGAGCCACGGTGCCCTGCCTACTTTTGAAGTCCAATGAAAGTATCTCTTCTGTGAAACATTTTGTGGCCCTCCCTGCAAGAGTAATTGACCACTCCCTCTTTTCAGTCATCATAGTATCTTGTACATAATCTATAAAAGTAGCAAACCATATTCTTTTGCTGTCCACTTATTTATATGTCTGTATTCTCCACCAAGCTGGAACGTTAAGGTTATCTTCATTCTCAGTGTGAAAATTTTACTTTCCTACTTGTACATCACTAATAATACTCACTTTATAGTACCAGATACATATAGAGGAAGAGTTTACAATTAAAACATGACAATGGAATATCCATACATGAAGAACTCAGACTTTGGTACCTTTGCTAGTATACTGAAAAGATAAAGTATTTTTCCTGCTTTGCTCTTTTGGTAAGGATGTGTAATTGTGTCTGTTCTCTCCTTTATGAGTAATAAGTTCCCCTGCTTATTTGCTGGGCATATATGCACTGAAAAAAATGATTACCATTTCTAGCCTCCCTTATGGCTAGTAGTGGTCATAACACAAAGTTCTGACCAGTAAGAAGTATGTAACACTTCTGAGCACTCTCCTCAACTGATGTGGAGCGTCCTTTGCCTGGACATCTTTCCTCCCTGCTGACTGGAACATAGATGTGATAGCTGAAGCCAGAGCAACTATCTTGGAATACAAGGTAATAAACCATATTAGTGTGATACCAGGCCAACAAAATAGACAGACTCTGGGGCTCTCATGATCATTACTCTCCATACCAATCATGGATTAATTAACTTTATCTACACAAAAGACAAACTTCTAAAAAAAAAAAAAAAACAAAAGACAAACTTCTGTCTTGATCCATTTGGACTGCTACAAAAAAATACCATAAACAATGTAAATTTATTTCTCATAGTTCTGGAGGCTGGGAAGTCCATAACCAAGGTGCGGGCCAATCTGGTGTCTGTTAAGGACCTGCTTTCTGGTTCACAGTGGTGCCTGCTCACTGTTTCCTCTAATGGTGCCAGGGGCAAGCTTCTCTCTGGAGTCTCTTTTATAAGGTCACTAACCAAATTCATGAGGGTTCTGCCCTCATTACTCAATCACTTCCCAAAGACCCCACCTCCTAACACCATCACATTGGGTTCAATATTTGAACGGGGGTGGGGGGCAATACCAACATTCAAACCAGAGCACTCTGTTGTCAAATTCAATCTTAACTATATGGCTCTAAAAACACATTATAAAAGTAGTTACCTGAAAAATTCTGCCTGTTGGTTTCACTTTCTCTGTTGGAAGGAGAACCTATTTCTGAAATGCTGCTCTCTATTCTTCCCATCAGTGGTCGCAAATGGCTTACAGATACTTGCTCAATAAAAGATGTGCCATGCTTATGGAAGTACCACCATTCAAATATCTATGACAAATAGAAAATATCCTTCATTTAGAATTGATCTGCAGATGTATGAGCTCAAATTAAAACATCCTTTGTAGACATTCCTGTTCAATTCAGTATTTAAAATACATATTCCTTCAAGGGTGGTGCCTGTGGCTCAGTGAGTAGGGCGCCAGTCCCAAATACCAAGGGTGGCAGGTTCAAACTCGGCCCCAGCCAAACTGCAACAAAAAAAATAGCTGGGCATTGTGGTGAGCACCTGTAGTCCCTGCTACTGGGGAGGCTGAGGCAAGAGAATCGCCTAAGAGCTAGAGGTTGCTGTGAGCTGTGACGCCACAGCACTCTACTGAGGGTGATAAAGTAAGACTCATTTCTTAAAAAAAATGCATATTCCTTTCAAACCAAACAAAACAAAATACACAAACACAAGATTCACCAATAACACATGCCATATAAAAATGAAATACCTTTTTTGAGACAAAGTCTTCAGCTGTCACACTGAGTGCTGGTGGCATCACAGCTTACAGCAACCTCAAACTCCTCGGCTTAAGCAATTCTCTTGCCTCAGCTTCCCACATAGCTGGAACTACAGGTGCCCACCACAACACCTATTTTTCTATGCAGTTGTCATTGTTGTTTAGCTGGCCTGGGTTAGATTCGAACCCAACTGCCTGGGTGTATGTGGCTGGCACCCTACCCACTGAGCTACCGGCAGCTCCTAAAATACCTTTTTCATAGTTTTGTCTCAAAAGTTAGATAAGGTTAGGCAAACTATGTGTATATAATAAAGCACCAAAACAGTAAGAAGTATTTATAACTAACTGTTATGTGGCACTATTACTTTATTCTATCTGTAACACAATTTAAAACCTTTTGAAGGCTCGGCGCCTGTGGCTCAATCGGCTAAGGCGTCAGCCACATACACCTAAGGTGGTGGGTTCGAATCCCCAGCCCGGGCCTGCCAAACAACAATGATGGCTGCAACCAAAAAATGGCCAGGCATTGTGGCAGGCGCCTGTGGTGCCAGCTACTTGGGAGGCAGAGGCAGGAGACTCGCTTGAGCCCAGGAGTTGGAGGCTGCTATGAGCTGTGATGCCATGGCACTCTACCCAGGGGGATAGCTTGAGGCTCCATCTCAAAAAAAAA